>CM054807.1:10471071-10712169 GCA_028984105.1 Lavandula angustifolia
AAGACTAAACTAAAAATTATGATGGCTATAGTAAATAGAGCTCGAATCAACTGGTAGATTTCTTTACCAATGAACTGAACATTAAGGCTCAGAAGTTCATCGAAGTTACAGATGGAGTGCTAAACTCATACCAATTGGAAAACTAATATATGGAAGTAGAGTCTCTCTCATGATCATAGACTCGTGCAAAGGAAAAGTCAAATTTGATGACTTCAAATATTTCGATCTAAAATTAGTAAAGTTTCAGACTGAAGCTCAAACTAAAAAGTCTATCGGGTGTGATGCAGCAGATAAACGTTCAACGCCGATACCACAGGCACGACGACCTGAACCCTCCAAGAAGCGGAAGCTAGCCAAAAAGATTGAAACTCCTGTGACATCCATTGAACATATAGATCTACAGGACTCAGAGTTTGGTAAAGAAGAGGTCACTCTAAAGGATAAAGTCAAAATAGTTGACTCAAAAGAGACTCGGTCTGAGTAGTTGATCAGAATAGAACCTCCTACAACTGAAGTCTCAAATAATCTACCAGGAACAATTTAGGCAGCTAAGAATAGAGCTGTAGAGGCGATAGCTGTACTGATACCAGAAATTCCCGATCACTCTGATATGGTAGATATTGCATGTAGGGCCAGGGTTCAGATGCGTCTCTATTTTCTAGATTGGGATATACTCGATGAGCCATCGACCTAAGGACTATGCTTACTTTAATGGCATAAGAACAACACCTGAGGTCAGAGTTAGGCTATGGTGAGCCTGCTGACATTGCTTTTATGGATAATCCGAGGTCCACTATGTTGTTCCTACTAAGCTTGGAAAAAGGGACTGAATCCCCAACCGCAGACGAATGACAATAACGATGAAGCTGACAAAGACTCAGCCACCCAAGGATGCAGATCAGGGAAAATCCGGTGAGGGTGATTCTCCCTATGATCACGATGATGCACCCCCCCGCCTCTATCTGGTGTCGTCGCCACTGCAACAACTTCTTCAGATAAGTAGCCGACCACTACAACTAAGCAACGACTCAGCACTTCTCGTTATCAAGCTAAGCCATTGAAAGATATTTGTGAGAAGAGTATTAACAAAAGCCTAAAAAGGCAAGGAGACAAGAATAGACTTCTTGCAAAGGATGTTAACATGATTGGATACTCTTATTCTAATTATGCAGGTTGCCAGATTGATCGGAAATCAACTTCAGGAATGTGTCAAATTCTGGCAACAAGCTCATTTCATAGTTCTCAAAGAAATAGCACTCAGTAGCTACGTCCACTACTGAAGCTCAATATATGATTGTCGGAAGTTGTTGTGCCCAAATCCTCTGTCTTCGACAATAATTGAGAGATTATGACATAAGTCAAGATGAAGTGTCAATCTACTGTGACAACACCAGTGCTATTACAATCACTCAGAATCCAGTTCTTCGTATGAGATGCATGCATGTGGATATCATACATCACCTCATTCGTGATCATGTTGAGAAGAAGTATATCAAGATGGAGAAGGCCCATATTGACAAGCAAAGGGCCAACATACTGGCCAAACCACTTGATGAAACTAGATTCAGAGATAAGTTTAGTGGACCCTGTGACCTATGTCAGTAAGAGGATTCAGAAAGTATTCAGTAAGGGGGAATGCAAATACCGAATTATTTTAGTATCAACCAAGAGGTATCAACGGACTGCTATGTTCAGATGACTGGTTTGAGTTTCAAGCTCAATATTCACATTCAGTACATGCATCGCATTTATATCCCGCCATTAATTCGTAAATGAAGTCATTAATAAAATCGTATTTATTAAAAGGACAATATTCCGTATACTGTCTGTGGCGCATTTAATGCATGCCCTCTCACCTTACCTGAATAAAACATAGATACATATGTTTGGATTATAGGAAGCACAGTAATCATGACTATTCACCATATAAAATCCTGGTCGCCATATTAAAGCAAAATCTAATCTGAACCATCTACTGAAATCATCTTCATATTCAAATCTTACTTGAAAGGATTTTGATCAAATCACATCTATTTTCCACCATTTTCAAATCTCACGTGCATTGCATCTTCATCTGTATAACTGACATCTACTGCAATATCAGCAGTTTTGATAAATCCTGTTATATACTGAACGAATTTCTCTATGTTCAAGTGCTAGCGCTATTTTATGCAGATATCTCATAGAATGGTGAGTATTTATGAGTTCGAGATCCTTACCCTGTCCGACATTGACCAAGTAGTCAAAGAGAGTGTGTGGTTTGAACCAGCAATGGGCTTCTATGAGTCTAACTTGAGCTATATGGAGCCAATATATGGTCGCTTTCGATCCTCTAGTTTGGAACTATTTTTGAACAAACGCCCTAGCCATCACCTACCTGACAGGTTGTAGAATTCTTCTATAATACGCACATCAATGAGGACGCTGACATAGAAGTTACGGATTTCTCTTACCATTCTCGGGTAAACACCCATTTGTGGAGGCTGGAAATCGACACGATTGACATTAGAAGGAGTCTAATGAAGTGTTTTTGAACACCAGATGACAGAATTAGCCCTATTGGCTAAAAGGAATCACAGATGACGGAACATTAATCAAAATTTTGTGGTAAGGCTATGATCTTTAAAGAAGCATTTCCGAAGAGTCAGCTGCTTCAGAAATTCAGGGCATTGGCATGCATAGTCACGCATATACTAAAAGTATTTTCAAAGTATCATGCCTTCGCTAATTCAGCCAATTTTGATGCAAGGGTTATTAAGTTTGATAATAGAGCTTCTCAATCTACGGAGCAGAACAACTACCACGCCCAGTAGAACATGTTAAGATATTGGATTTAGACTCAGGCAAAGAAGAATCCATGCTCAAAGATAAAGTCAAGACAATAAGTTCTGAGGAAACATAGTCAGAATTTAATCCTTCTGAGCAACTATTTGGTGACATGCCAGTAGTTCACTATAAACAGATATAGCATATTGACACTACTGCTCAACTTCCTTTTGCTATACAGGAAGCGAAGAACAGAGCTGATCAAGAAATTGTTGAACAGATTCATAAGTTTGCTGATCACTCTAACTTAATATATATCGCCAGTAGAGCTAGACTACAAATGTTGCTCCTGTTCCAGGATTGGACAGAACTTGATGAAACTATCAGAATCCAAATGGTGCCGACATTGATGGTAGAGGAGCAAAGGCTCAGGTCAGAGATAGGGTATGGCAACCCTTTTGACATTGATTTGGACTCTGCAATACTTTACATGCTGAGTATTAAGCTTGGAACATAGTCTCTAATGCAGACTCAACAAGCTACCAATGATGATGATAATGAGGGTAATGAACACAAGGACACAGGACCTGGAAAGTTTTCTAAGGGTGACTCTCCGAAATGGTTAGGTGACAACAATGATACTCCACCACCTCCTCCATCTAGTTTTTTGTTGCTATAAAGAACCCTACTGCACCTGAACAACAGATCACCTCAACAGAGCAGCGACTAGCTAGCTGCTCTTCATATTAGACTAAGCTGTTGAAAGAATTCTCAGCACGGATATTCAATAAAAACCTTGATAAGAAAGGAGAGAAGAACATACTGGTAGCCAAGGATGTTCACATCAAATGGACAAAATATACTAAGGCACGTGAAATACCCACTCTAGATATCGATGCAATCCTAAAGACAGCTCTAGAAACTCAGCGAGCAACTCCCTCCCACGCTTTATTGATGATGCCAATAAGGGGGAAAAGGAGAGTGAAGTAAAAGAAAAGGAAAATGACTTGTGACAGTAATTGAAGAGCCGATTGAAATTGGTAGAGCTGAAAAAGGAAAAGGAAAGTCAGCAGCAGTACTGAATTTAGCTACGGTAAACTAAATATGAAGGATCCAGAGGTGAAGGATCTTCAGCAGCAGCCATAGAGGAGATTGCTCAATTCATAGACAAAGAAGAGGATGAGCCTACTGAGCCACCTCGATCCCTTGCTAAAGGAAAGATGAAAGATCCGATCACCAACTCTCCCAACCTACCTCCTCTCTCCCCTAAGAAGAAGTTTGTGAGCGAAGAAAGTCACATGGAATATGACGGTAAGGATGGGCCGATCTAATTTTGGATCACCCCGAATTATGAATAAAACTTAAAAGCTCAAAAGAAGAAAGTTGTAATGGTAAAGACGACGAGTGTCGAAGAGAGCTAGAACTATTGTGATTATAGACAAAGCGAGCACATGCGTAAAAAATTTCAAAAGGAAAATGCGTTGATAACTCTAAGGCCATTGAATCGCCAACCCGAGCCCAGAAGATCAACTCTGTAGAGAATCCTTCGGATCAACGGATATCTACTACAAAATTGACTAAGGCTCGGTTGAAGAAAAGGAATTGTGAGATGCCCGTGAAAGAGGCCCGGATATAAGAGTTGAAGCACGAGCGGTTGCTAAAGACAAGATTAATGCTCATGTTGCAAGAACACAGAAAGTGGTCAAGGAGAGAGTGTCGGACAAAAGCAGAGAATTCCCCACCACTTCAAAATTCTATAGACGTGGAGTACAATAGGACAACTTGAAGAAACCAGTCGACTCTTGTGCTTATAAGTGGATTCCACTAATGAAAAATTCATTAAAAGATATCACTGCTGGAAACTTTGGGAAACAAAGATGCAGATCAGTTGTTCGATGAGATGCAGATCATCTATGACCCCGATCAGCTAGCTGACATCCAGGAATTGCTACTGAAAGAAGGACTACTGCTCAAAGCACCTGAATATAGGACTCTACTTCCCCCGATGAGTCTTGATGGAAATATCTGTTTGAAGGAAGTAGAAAATGAGTTCAAGGAGGTCGTTCAGAAGAAAGAACTTTCTCTGACTAAGAAAGAAGACCAAGCAGAGATCAACCAACTCAAGGCTGATATATACAGACTCTACGGGCTACAACCTCTAGCGAAGAAATCAGCAGAGTTCAAAGCAAGACTGCAGAAGTCCAAAACGAAGGAGTAGTAGTTTAGTCTAGATCTCTCTTAGTTTAGCATGTTGATTTATTGTACTTGTAAACCTCTTATCTTAATGGAATCACTATGCATTTTTGGCCTCACGAAGTGGACCTCTCATTGTAGCAATGGCTCGGTTTATAAAATTAGCACCACTGATCACTTAAGTAATGACTAATAGACACTCAGACTTATACCTTATTGTTAAATTTATCTTTACTATCTTTAGTACACCTATTTTAACTGTAATGGTTTTGGCATCATCAAATAAGAGGAAATTGTTAGGTGATGATTTATTATAAGATTTGAAGATCTCAAAACCCCAAGATAAGTGATTAACCATTATAATGTAATAGATATATAACTTAGTTGAGCTTAGCATGTTAGGAGATCAGTAGGCTAGATAGCGTTTTAGTATTTGCTATTAGACTCAGTACATTATTTCGGGTTAGCAGTCGCAGTGATTCAGTTGTCCTAAGACTCAGTAGGATTCCAAACGAATCTACTGAATGAGTGTTGTGGAGTCAATACAGAAAGCATTGGTCAACATGTTGAGGATATCAGAGAATATTTTAAGATTTTTTAGTATAGCGTGAGTATCAGAGGAAGTCTATTCAACAGCAGTCTTGCAGTTTGAACGAATCCTCACCTACCAACTAACCTCGACTAATGATGGACTACCAACACTATAGTTGCCCGACATAAAGCTGCAGTCTAGCTGAAAAAAGAGAATCTCTACAGTAACATACAAATTGAAGATGGTCATTTTGCTTGTCGGACTTGCCACGTGTCTAGGTCCCCTTCAATGGATCTATTCATGACTCAAGATAATGAATAGAGATCGATCTTCAAGCGTTGAAGGCACTGGGAATACAAAATATTCAAGCATACAAGCTCTAGCGTACTCAATTCAAACAAAGCCAAGAACTATATGAACTCATAATATATGGACATAGTTTTTTTTAGCATATGGATATAGTTCTTCTCTCTAGAGTAATCTAGTTCCTTCTCTATACTCTATGCCTTCCTTGTTAAATCACAAGCTTAGAAACCGAAGAGTTAACTTCCGAACTATTCTTATTATTGTAAGAACTCGTTTATAGTTGGAGAAAAAACCCTCAAACCTCATGTTTGAAACCCTTTTAAAGTCTTTAAGACTATAACGAGTAGTGATTACTCTTGTGCACGGTTCCCACCGTGAGACATGCCCCCCCTAGATAGGAAAGTGGACGTAGCATCTTGCGTATCCTAACCACTCTAAAAATATACGTGTCATTTCTTGTTTTATTGCTTATAGTTCATTCTATATGTAAACTATTTTGAAAAATCATTAAGTCTGGATTTTCAGTGAAACCGCTAAAGCCACACACAAGCGTAAACTTGAACAGTTTTATGTAACAAATGCTTTTTAGAAGATATGATTAAAATCGTGCCTCCACTATTCCACAAAACTTCTTGTACTGAACCACTTGTCTACTGACTTCAGTCAGTGAACAACATTCAGTAGTTTGAATCACTCTGCCCACGTGATAAGAAAGTTTACTTGCAAGTTGAACTTATTCAATGAGCTAAACTCAGTATCAGATTGACTTTCATATTTGAGTTAAAACTTTTAGAAATTGGGGATGTAATTTATCAAATAATTGGTTAAATCATAATACATACTCTTTTCTCAAAACGATTGGACAATAGATACTCCTAGTCCGACTAAACCATAGTTTCCCAATGAAATTGAAATCGAAAATCAACAAAGCAAATACCCAATACAATCAATTATTGAAGACGCACATTTGATTTCGACTGGCTTCTAGTGAAGCAAATGGTAATGGCTTCATCCTTTCTTCACCAGACAAACCTATAAACCCTTCGAAAGCAGGTACCGTGAATTTGCAGGTCTCCTCATCGATGTTATTGTTCACGAATGGACAAGTCAAATCGTTGGTTAGTGATTCGATTTGGTGCTCGTCGATGGTTTGCTTTCAATTATGAATGAGAGAATTTGGGTGAGAGCCCTAATGAAGTTTTGAAATTTTTTATTGTGACAAATATGCACATTTTTCCTCTATCCAAAATACCCTCCAATGCGCTTTAGTCAATAAAATAATGGAGAAAGAAACAAATATGCTAGTAATCTCAACGATCCATGTAGAACCACCCCCTTTATATATATGTGTGTGATGTGTTTACTTTAGAACAATTAACTATGAAATTGAATGAACATGACTTTGAGTCCTCTCTCTAAATTAAGTGTCTACCTCGATACCATAGCGTATCAATGGTGCTGTAATTGAGAGACAACAATGTGTCTTCTTTTTATTTCTTCTTGCAGAATGATGTTTCGATGTTCGTGGATTTGATCCTTATCTTAAAAATTGAAGAATTTTTTTTTGGGCGACACCATATCATTTCTGATTGAGGCTGGTAAGCTACCGAATTAAATCAATCCCATGTCTCACCTCCACCATCATCATTGGCGGCACGACAATAGCTGGTTGAGGGCCTTCTAGCACAACCACAAACTGTTGAAGGATTATGATAATTGTTGCTCTTCTTCTTTCTATGCTCCTCCATCATGACAATAGTTTTCATGATTTATAAAATGCACTAACATCGATCGAAATTGAAACCAGAAGGGAAGAAAATATGATGCACCACCGAGAAAATCGATCATAGACCTTAATAACTCGTTTAGTCTGAATTTTTTTGGTATTAGGTGAGATTCCACAAGTTTATTTATGAAAGAAAATGAGGGAATTTGAAAATGCAGTTATTGAAGTGGGAGATTGATAGGTTAAATAGATTTTGTAGGATTACCAAAATATGCTTTGTGCAAATATTACAATAAACGTGCAATTTTAAGTGAAATTAATCTGGATCATCCATAAACGTGATCTAACGGTTGTAGATTCTTCCTAGTTCTCACTATAAGCCATGTTCTCATATCTTTTCGCCTTTATATAAGCATACACAGGGTGTGAATTTGGAGAGAACCCACATTTAACGTGAGAAGTGCAAACCATGCATAATCCTTATATGTTTTATGCATAATCTTTATATATTTTATGCAAAAGAACCTGTAATTTTATATTTTTATCTTTTGCATAAAAAATATAAGGATTATGCATGATGTAAAATTACATGTTTTCTGCATATAAAACATAAGGATTATGCGTATAACATATAACGATTATGCAAGGTTCTTAGTTCTCATGTTAAATCTCATACATGGAGCGGTTTCGGTGGGAACACTCCTCGTTGTAGGAATTAAGAACAATTATGAAGCCATTAGATAGAGCCAATCTACGGTTGATTAGAGATTGGGGCCTGAAAAATTCGGTGCACTTTCTTCACAAATTAAGTGCACAAAGGGTATTTTCAGAAATGAAGAAAAATTAAAAATTAGGCAGCACTACCGATTAGGCTTAATTTTTAAATTCTTTCCCCAAATCTTCCGCCCCCTATTGGACTGAAACCACCGAAAAATTGAAGCGATTTTTTCGCCACCAGAATTCCTAGATTTCCTTCGAAATCAGAACAAATGGAACCAATTTTTTGACCAAATTGTGCTGAATGATGGGAACGCCTTCGTTGGCCAAGAAGAATCGACGTTTAGGCAGCGCACCAATGCACGAACCGATGGCAGCGAACCACAAACAATAATTCCTCACCGGATACGACTCATTGGGTTCGGAATAACCTCTTCGGCGACGCTCTTGCGCAGACACAATTCAGTAGTATTCGAAAATCTATAAACCTCTGTTCTTATCTTATCGACGTCAATTTTTGTGTTTTTGGGATTCATCTTGGTAGGGTTCCAATAAAATCTAAATATTTTAATTTTTTTTAAATAATAGATGGGAGAGACGCGAAAAAGATTCTCCGATGGATAAAAAGACACTCATTGCACATATACGAGCGGTGTAAAAAGCTAGGTGGGAGAAATCCAAAGACGATGAAGACATTGATGGTACCCTTTGAAAGATTGCACAATTTGAATGGAATAACTGCACTTTTTGTGAAAATTAACTGCACATAAGTACTAAATGGTGGTTTGTATTGCAATTTGATCGTTAGTCAGCAATCTAAGTTAATTGTTTTGCAATTTTGTATATTTTAGTTTACAATTTGTTATATTTAACTGCACATTTATTTTAGATTAACTGTAGAATTGTTTATTTCAGTGCACTTTTTTAAACTATTTGCTCCACAGATTAGGCAATGTATGAACTTGGAAATTGATACGTATTTTTGCATCTTGTTATATTTATTCAGTGAGGAAAGTAATTGAAGAAGATGAACCAAGTCAAGATGAACGATTTCCTAAGTAGTCAATAGGACAAGCACATTTAACCTATGGCATGCTATACAACAAATGAACACATATCAAAAGGATGATGAGAAGGTTAGGGTTTGGTAGCATTTTGGAGATAATTATAAAACTTCCCATGAAGCTTGCATTTTGGCTTGTGAAGAATTTTGAGACAGGAAATTATGGTATTAGAATGTTTAATGGATCATATTTGTATGTACGTGATTATGATGTTGAGAGTATGTTTTGTTTCCCTAACGTCGCAAGAGAGATAAAAAAAAGTAGGTAAAGGGGAAACCAGTAGTTTGTTGGATGAATGGAGGCAATTGTTTGGTGGGAATCCAAATGTTAAATGAAAGAAACTAATTGAGGTGATGCTTGAGTGTTATGATGGTGGTATTTGGTTCCAAAGGAACTTCATTTTGTTGTTAGTAACTTGCTTGATAGAAATACATCTAATGGCTACATCTCCCACCACATGCTTGGTTGTCTTGAAGGCATGTCCACCATCAAAGATCTCAAGTGGGGTGATTACTTGGTGAAAAGCTTAGTATGGCAAAGGTTGAAATTTGATGTAACAAAACCCTTCCATGGTCCAACATTGTTCCTGACAGTAAGTACACTTATTGTAGTATTTACTTCACTTTTTTAGTAAACTGATGCACTTTTCATTTATTTGATTTTCAGATACTCTACATGGATAGAGTGCTAGTTTTCAATGAGAGGCATCCACGTTCATTCTCAGCAATAAAGAATTGGATCGTGCAGTCCTTGAGAAAAGTGAGAAGCATAAGAAATTAAGTTTGGAGGCTTCGATGGAGGTGTGGTTCTTGATCCAATTCTTAGGATGGTGTGTGATAAACCAGAAGCTGTAGAACATGAAGCTGAGACTGCAAATACGTGTTTGAGTAGAATAATTTGAAAAGGTGAATCTTGTGGCCAAGCACATGGTCGAGTTGTTGAAGGAAATTGCTGAGGCACCTCCAACTATTACCGAAACACAAGATTTTAAGAAGATGGTGCAGACAACAAGCAACCTTATTGGCTGCCACATACCTTGCAATCTGACCCAAGATGTTCAGCTAATGATTTTGATGATGAGAGTTTTGGGGGAGATGAAAGCAACATGAGGGAACTTGATGAAATTGCAAATGTAGTGACAAAGAGATACAACTACATAGCTTAGATAGAACCCTTTCCTAGTTTTAGTATAGGCATGGCACAAGAGTTTTGGAGACGTGATTACCACAAGTTTGGAGAGTTTGTGGGAATATTGATGCACTTTTCTATGAAATTTGCTTCACTTTTGGGTGATAAGGATCAAACAGCAGACAACAATCCTACGTCCACTGTCCCGAAAAGATCAGGAGGCTATTTTATTATACTGAGTTAGTCTCAATCGGTTTGTGCACTGGACAAACACTGTTCTTGAGATTTATATTGTGCAAGTCTTAGTTTACAAGATATCAAACTAAAGTGTTTGACAAACTCTCCAACTATGAAGGAGTCCTTTACAATAAGGATCAGTTCAAAGATGAACTCCTAAGTTCTAAGCTATAAATATAGTTTGCTGAGCTTAGGTTAGAGGGAAAGGAAACGAGAAAGTGGTTTCTAGAGCGACGAACGGTTAAGTATAGACTTGGGTTCGTATTCAGTTGCTTGGATACTAGAGGCTTTATGATGTGATTCAGCTCGGTTCCCTATGAGCAAGTATGTCGCCTTTCGCTGGAGATTACTCAATGAAGTTCTTGAGGAAAGCTTAAGTCGTTTCTGAGTTGCTCGTGAATGCTCGTGTGTTCTTTGTTTTTCTAGGTGAGCTTCAATTTGAAATCTTCCGTCTATTTATAGAGCAGAGACATGGAGAGATCCGTTGGAGACGACGATCCATGTGTCTCTCTCTTTTGGTAGCTAACGGCTCTTTCAAAGTATAGTGACAGAGTCCTTTCCCTCCATTTCTGGAAAGTTGTTGACTTGCAGCTTTAATCAGAAAGTAGACAGCTGGCCGCTCATCATTGATCGAGACTGAAGAAAGTAGGTGAGACAAACAGACTTCAAGGTGGATCTGAAGCTGACTTCTCTATACCTCGTATGACTCTGCTGATTTGACTTATGAGATATCTGACAGTCAGAAGACTGTCTAGCCGTTGTTGAGTCTAATCTATGTTCAGTAGCATACTCCTGCTGAGGTCAGCTCTACTGAATATCAACTCTGAGTCCAGTGAATTACTCCTGCTGAGTTCAGTTCCACTGACTCCTTTCAGTATACTGGTCCTGCTGAGTCCAGTACTACTGAGTCTTCTTCTTCTAGTACTGAGGCTGATTGTCTGCTGAAGAACCAGCGGACAGAACTGAGCGCCTGAACCATATTGAAGAGTGTCTACTGAGTCTTAAACTGTCAGAGATAGAACAAACAATTACAACAGAATGGTTCATCAGTCAAACTAGGGTTTTGGGATCTTGAAATCTACTGAGCACTAGGCTACTGAATCGTCTCCCAACAATTTCCCCCTATTTGTTGATGCCAAAACCTAACACGACAAACTGTCAGAAACAAACTCCTTACAAATATTAAATGTAGAATCAGTGGAGTTGTTCTTCAAGTTCTAGACTACAAAGGGAGTTCAGGGAAGAAATATCAGAACCTATACAGGAAACTAACAACAATTTCCCCCTTACTAACAATTATTTCCCCCAAATACATCTATCAAACCAGAATCTAGCAAGCTAAGCAAAAACTGACAGATATAAACATAAATATTCTGTGAGTGTGTGAGTCAGTAATCATCTGGATGATTCTGAGTGTTAAGCAATAAAAGAACAAGGCCATGTAGACAATAAGGAATTGTCAGGGCCGAACAATAATGATGCTATATATATAGAAAGATCAGTACAATACATTATCTTGCTATTCTAAAGAATAGAAAGACAGAGATACACAAAAGCTATCAACTATCTCCTGAACTGCTGAATCCGTTCTTTAAAGTCTTTAAATTTCTCCTTAGGAAGCGGCAGTCCATACATCCTGTATGTATTTCTTCTCAGCTTCATAATCTGGGCCATATCAGCAGGATCGGTCTCATCGAGATCAGTAGCTTGAGCAGCACTCTTAATTTCTCCTTCAATGACCCCAATGTGTTGAGAACCATCAAGCTTCAGTGGGGGAGGCAGAGGTCTTGGAGCTGGGACCCTGACATCAACCTTATCTGCTAGGGCCTTCTAAACTCTTGGGTAAATCTCTGGATAACTCTTCAGAAGCCACTCAGCAAAGGCAACTCTTGGAACGTGCTCTTGATCTTCTTCTGAGTCAGCAGGTGTTGAAGATTTTGATTTAGAAGTGCCTCTCCGCCGGTTCGCTTTGCCGCTGGCGATGTTTTCTTTCCTTTTCCTTGTCAGCTTCATCGCTGAGCTTCAGATTCCTCGGGGGTAGCCTTGTCCCTGGCTTCTTTCCCCTCTGAACTTTGGTTCTGCCTTTGGCAGGCTATTTCTTTGGATTATTGGCAGCCTCTACCTCGGCTATTTCCCTTGCCAGCTTTTCATCAGCTGCAATCTGAGCCACTTCCTCAGGAGATGTGAACCTCTTAGATCCTTTTTTTCAGGTGGAGTGGGAAGCTTCAAAATCTTCTTTCCCTTTCCCTGAACTGGAGGAGGTAGAGGGACTTCTTCCTCTTCAGAGTCCTCCTCTGCATACTGAGCAACCTCCTTAATAATGTCACTAGGAGTTTGAGTTGCTAACTCTTTGGGTCCTGAGCCACTTGGGCTGGTCTCAGCAGGCACTACAGCCCCTGCTGCTGAGATACCCTGGGCCTCACCCTGTTCATGCTGAGCAGTAGGAGCAGTGGGAGCTGATTGTTGAGTCTGAGTTGCTCCTGCCACTGTCCTAACTCCCCTTGGTGCTCTACGTACCTTTTCTTTACCTGCTGAGACACCCTGGGCCTCACCCTGTTCTAGCTGAGCAGTGGGAGCAGTGAGAGCTGATTGCCGAGTCTGAGTTGCTCCTGCCACTGTCCTAACTCCCCTTGGTGCTCTATGTACCATTTCTTTACCTTCCCCCTTTTTGGGATCAGCAAATAGGCCAAGGGTAGGTATCTGTACCTTCTTATCTAGACTGGTATAGGCCGAGGCAAGCTTATCTAAAGCATCCTGAAGTTTGACAAGCCTCTCGTGGAGTTCATTCCTCTCATCTGTAAGTTCTTCATTGTATTTCTTCTGAGAGGTCTCCACCACAATCTGAACAGAGTTCAACTTCTGATCCATTTTGTCTTCCAGGGCCTTCTGAATAGTCTGGAGTCTGAGCTCTGAGGCCTGAGTCAGGGAAGATATGGGTGCAGTGTAAGCTGACTTGGCTGCCTTGTATTCTTCAAGAAGTTTAGCCTGGGCAGCTTCCATCAACTTCTGTTGCTCTTCGAATTTGGCTGTCTGAGTGGCTAGTGCATCAGTCAGTATAGTAGAGAAGTCAGGGGTAGGTGTATTCTGAATTGTCGTTCTAAGCCCCTTAATCTCCACACTCTGAGCCCAAGTGGACTGCCTCCACGTCTTGTGGATGACGCGGGCAAGGAGTCTGTTCTGAGCACATTGACTCCTCAGTGCCCTTGCCACTGTCTTCGATCGTCGGCTCCTCGGGCTGGGCGCTACCTCAAATGCAGACCCCAGCAACAGCTGTACTGGGTCCGCCGACTGAGAGGTACCAGCCACCGACTGTCCTGGAGGGAGGATGCTGAGAGGTGGTTCAACAGTTGTAATAGGAGCATCCTCCTCCAGTTGAGTTCCCTCATCAGGCTTCTCAAGGCCTGAATCATGAGGCGGGTCCTGATCGTCAGGATTAGACCCATCTGAGGGAGCTGCCGCTGAAGTGGGTAGATGGTCGTTCAGCAGAGCGAGCATGGCCGCCCTCAGATCCTCCAGGGAGCAGATGTCAGCAGGCTCGGAGTAGCCTATCTTCTCCCGAATCATTAACTCCTCTTCATGGAGTTGTTCGCAGTAGTGGTGCTGGATCAACTTATTCAGAGTTGACCACGCTTGGAACCGAATCAGAGTGTGAAGCCTAGCCTGCCTCACCAATATAATCGAGTCTGAATGGTTGGCTATCTCAGGGATTGCTTCTGAAATTTCCCGAGAGGCTCTAGATTGTAACGCTGAAGCCTCCATCCCGATTGACTCTAACTCTGACACAGTCTCCGAATCCTCAATTTCTATCGGAGACGGTTATTTTTCAGCAGATGGGATGCTGTTGAGTGGTGGGATATCCAAGGGGATTTGAGTAGGAGAGATCGGATCATCTTCTACCCCTTGGTCCGCTGCTTCACCTTGTTCAGTGGAGACGGCCTTCTCCACTAACGCTGTCTCCTCACAGGACTCAGCCTCGTCTCTGAGTTGTAGAGGAGGTATAACTACAGCTTCACTGACCTTCGTCAGGTTCTTGGTCGGTATCTATGGAGCTGTCTTGTGAGGTGACCTCTTCTTTGATGGACTTGAGGTCTTCTGAGAGCTTGGCTTCGGCTCTGCAGGCCCTGAGCCAATCTGCTGATGGGCTGCACAGGAGAATACCGTACTGAACAGGTTCAGTAGACCAAATAAGTTGTTCTGAATCGCATGGCAGAGTGACTAACTTCATTGAGGCCTGCTAGCTGACTTAGGTCAGAATTTAGTACCGTTCAGATGAAGTTCAGTATACTGCGGAAATGTGTAGGCTCAAATTTAGTTGAGTTAGAAAATGTTTTTAAGAAAACAATTTCAGTATATTAGTGCGATCTGTTAAGCTTTACTGAAACTCAGTTGAATGACTTTAAAAGATATTTTTAGTATGAACAGTAATCAATGCAACAGTAAAAACACAGAACACAAGTAATTTTAAAGTGGTTCGGATCCAACAATCCTACGTCCACTGTCCCGAAAAGATCAGGAGGCAATTTTATTATACTGAGTTAGTCTCAATCGGTTTGTGTACTGGACAAACACTGTTCTTGAGATTTATACTGAGCAAGTCTCAGTTTACAAGATATCAAACTAAAGGGTTTGAAAAACTCTCCTACTATGAAGGAGTCCTTTACAATAAGGATCAGATCAAAGATGAACTCCTTCGTTCTAAGCTATAGATATAGTCTGCTGAGCTTAGGTTAGAGGAAAAGGGAATGAGAAAGTGGTTTCTAGAGCGACGAACGGTTAAGTATAGACTTGGGTTCGTATTCAGTCGCTTGGATACTAGAGGCTTTATGATATGATTCAGCTCGGTTCTCTATGAGCAAGTATGTTGCCTTTTGCTGGAGATTACTCTATTAAGTTCTTGAGGAAAGCTTAAGTCGTTTCTAAGTTGCTCGTGAATGCTCGTGTGTTCTTCGTTTTTCTAGGTGAGCTTCAATTTGAAATCTTCCCTCTATTTATAGAGCAGAGACATGGATAGATCCGTTGGAGACGACGATCCATGTGTCTCTCTCTTTTGGGTAGCTAACGGCTCTTTCAAAGTATAGTGACAGAGTCCTTTCCCTCCATTTCTGGAAAGTTGTTGACTTGCAGCTTTAATCAGAAAGTAGACAGCTGGCCGCTCGTCATTGGTCGAGGCTAAAGAAAGTAGGTGAGACAAACAGACTTCAAGGTGGATCTGAAGCTGACATCTCTATACCTTGTATGACTCTGCTGATTTGACTTATGAGATATCTGACAGTCAGAAGACTGTCTAGCCGTTCTTGAGTCGATCTATGTTCGTAGCATACTCCCGCCTGAGTTCAGCTCTCCGAAGATCAACTCGAGTCCAGTGAACTACTTCTGCTGAGTTCAGTTCCACTGACTCCTTTCAGTATATTGGTCCTGCTGAGTCCAGTACTACTGAGTCTTCTTCTTCTGGTACTGAGGCTGATAGTCTGTTGAAGAACCAGCGGACATAACTGAGCGCCTGAACCATACTGAAGAGTGTCTACTGAGTCTGAAACTCTCAGAGACAGAATAAACAATTACACTAGAATGGTTCATCAGTCAAAGTAGGGTTTTGGGATCTTCAAATCTACTGAGCACTAGGCTACTGAGTTATCTCCCAATAATTTGAGGAGCTACTAAATCATCTCCCAACACTTGATCTCAAAATCAATAACTTCTGGATCCTAGACAGCGCCGTAGATGAAGAAAGCGAGCCTTCTATGGAGAAGTACAACATTGCTCTATATTTGTTGAGTGCGATTACATTATGATATTGCTATAATTTTCTGTTGGTATTGATTACGGATTAGACACTTTGTGTTAATCATGTCTGAACCCAAGTAGTGGCATTGAAAAATTAGTTTCCAGTGCACAATCTGCTTAAATTTAGGGTACGTTTTGTAGAAAATAACTACACATGAACCGCGCATATGTGCACTTTATGTGACTTTATGATTGTGGTTATGATTTAAATTTTGCAGAATGACCTTTTTAAAGATTTCTTGAGGAAAAATGGGATGGAAAAGAAGGTTGCATTCTTCAAAAAGGCACATTACAATATCTTGATTGTGAAATGGGGTGATCAATCTAACATGTAAGACAGCGGAGTATACATGACGCACCATACAGAGACGTTTAAGGGGATGTTTCGAGCAACTAGAAAATAGGCCTAAAGAAGAAAGGAAAGCAACAGTTGGCCTTGTGAGGGTGAAATATCGTCATCAGCTACTCAATTTTGAACAAAATCAAATTAAGGAAGAAAAGTTGAAGAAGGCATGGCCTTCTTCTCCTACATATTACGAGAAGGTAATGACATATTACGAGACGGTATGAAATGAGAACAAGATTGATATATGTTGATTTCTCCTACATTAGGACGTGGAGTGGTTAGTAGTGGATTGGACAGGCAATGATAGTATGTTTTCTGGTATTGTGATTATCTTCGCATTTCTGTCTATGTTTTGACATTTAATTCTGGAATTATGATGGAAGTACTTATGAAAGCGGTATTAATATGGTATTTTAAGTTTTCACTTGGTTGATATAACTGCACTTTTAATGTGGCAGTCGTTCACTTTCCCACATACGTATCTCATGTTCACAAATATAATTAATTAACTACACTTTTTTCAAATAATAGTTGCGCATTTTTTAAAAGTTAGTCAAATGTGGTAGTTCATTGGAATATTAAACACACAAAATCATCCAGTTCAAGAACTAATAAAAACCTAAAAAGCAAGGTAAATTGTTACATAGTACATCCAGACTCAGTCTTCAGCTGTTTGATCGTAGTTGCTTGCATCATGATTGGTCATCTTCTTGCATTTGCTGCACTTTCTTTTCGGTTTGGCTATCATTTTTCTTCTTCTCCAACCATGACTTCAAATCCACATAAAAACAACCATAATCTCGATAAAATTGTATTCCTTCGTCCAACGTCATAAATTTCATCTCAACAAAAGGTTTGCATTCACCGGGACAATCGATAACAATTTTCTCAACAACGTCTATATCATCGTTCGCACCTATGCAGAAAAATAAGTTTGATGTAAAGTCCAATAAAAATAACCAAAACGTGCATTTTAATTTTGCAGAAGAGTGAATTCGCGACAGAACCTCAAAACCAACAAAGAACGAGACTCTCCTAAAACTACCACAATCGAATGAAAACAGGGATTTTAAGCTATACAAAGCTATAATGTGTTCCAAACGACCAAAATAGCATGAACACACTAATAAGGAATGAACATCATCAAATATTCACAACATTCTGCAGAATAATAATACAATGACTCAAATTTGTAACGAAAGAACATTAAGGAAGAAGGCTTTCAAGATACATTCACGTTTAGCAACAAGAACTCGACTAACATTCGGCCAAATAGTCATTTGCAATGATTTCCACCATTTAGGGCAAATAGTCATTTGTGGTTTTCAATAATCGGAAGTAAATTCGAGTTTATATGTAAGAAAAATATAAAATTGAAAAATGAATGAACTAACCCATGACAATTTGTTGAAGAACGAAGGATTTCTAGCTTCAATCGCAAAATTGCAGCCGAGAGGAGAAGAAAACCATCTGCGAGAAAAAAAAGAGCGCACAAAAACCCGTTATTTTCAAATATAACGCTGAGATTACAAATTTATCCCTTATGCAGTTAATTTGTGAAGAATGTGCATCGATTTTTTTTAATGAACTCACGATCTCGGCCCTCGGATCGCTCGATCAAATGACTATAATTTGTTTCTAATTCCTACAATAAGGGGCATTCACATTTGAACACACACACACACACACACACACACACACACATATATATATATATATGTGTGTGTGTGTGTGTGTGTGTGTGTGTGTTCAAATGAGATATATAGGGTGTGGATCTAGGGAGATCCAACACTCAAAAGAGATACGAGAACCGATCCTAAGCGTCGATCGGTCCTAATCTAATTGCCAATGTCAACCCCTTCTATCTTTTAAAAAAAAAATTGTGGAAAGGGTGTTTTTGGTATAGAAATAGTTTTTCATTTGGGCGGGCGATAGAATTCATTTTTTCAAAACTCCATTTTCGGCGAAAATGGCGCACGACTTCTCCCCAAATTTTTGATAACTTCCGTCCATAATCAAGAGAACCGACTTCTCCCAAACTTCACCCAAAATTGTCGTTTCTATTTGCTGAAAGTAGATAGATTCGCAGAGAGTAGGTTAATCTTCGGAAATAGAAGTTTCGTGTTTTGGTTGAAAATCGACTACAAATCCCAGTAATCGACGAAATTTCAGGTATATTTCATGTTTTCGATTGTTAATTTAGTTTACCCATGGATGATTTTGTGTTTTAGAGGAGAAATTGTTGTTGTGAACGAAACCCTTTTGAAACCGATTACCTTGCTCCATATGGAATGAAACCGATACCTATACGGAAATCGATTACCCACACAGAAACCCTAAACCCTAGTCAAAAATTACCGAGACAATTTGGAAACCGAAACCAACGATTTTTTTTTGGATTTGTCTAATTGATGATAATGGAATGTTTTAGCCTTTTTTTAGCTTCTTTTCATTGTCAAATTGATGCTCATGAGAATGTTATTGGTTTCTTGATTTAGCTTCTTTTCATTGTCAAATTGATGCTCATGGGAATGTTATTGGTTTCTTGATTTAGCTTTTGGGAAAAGACTTCCGATTAAGTTAACTAAGACTGAATCTATGCTGGGAAATGGTTTGTTTGTGGATTTCAGGGCTCGAATATTGATAGTCGCATTTCGATTGCTACGGTTAAACCATGGACGCAGGTTAGTAATTTTTGGATTTCTTAGGTGAAGTTATTTAATATCATAATTGTTTGCAAGCATTATTGAAAGGAATGATGAGCATGAATCACGTGTCTTATGTGGTTGAAAATGAGTCTCCGTATGCATGAAAAAGAAAATATTGTTCTGTAAAAAATAATGAATATTTGATTCTTGCGCATCAGCATTAAAGTAGATCTATATTAGCATAAACATAGGAAAGCGTTAGCACAAAGTATTATTTATTTGGTACATATAATATATGTTGTTTCTGCATAAATATTTTGGTTGGTGAACATAAACAGAAGTAATGGTTAGCATAAAATACTATATTTATATGCATAAAATGAAAATATTGTGAAAAGGTTAAAGTGTTACTGGTATGCATAAATATTGATTTTGATATGCAAGAAATATGATAGTTATATGCATAAATGCAGTGATAAAAATGCATGCGTACTAAGTTAATATTCTAAAAATGCAGGAACATCGCGCGGTAAAGGAAAGAGGAAGAGAACAACACAGCCGGACGAGGATCTTCCTTTAATAAATTTGGTGAATAAAGGGAAGGAGAAGGTGAAAGACAGCAAAGGGAAGGAAATGACGAAGAAGAAGAAAGTAGATGAGAAATGCAAGCTGTCAGCCAAAGCAAAAGGTAAGGAGATAGGAGATGTTACTAACCAACGGCAAAAGGGCAAAAGGAAAAAGGCTAAAAAACATGATGAGCAAGGTCAGCAGAGAAACAAAGAAGTAATGGCCAAGATGGAGGATGATGTTAATCAATTGACAAGCCGTTGTTGTCCGCATTCCCTTATGGAGGCAATAAGCAAAATAAACGAAGCACAGTTGGCAATGGTAAGGTCAATGGGATTTGGTGGTATTTTGGGGTTAGATGTTAGTAGATTACCTAATAAAATGTGTTATTGGGTAGTTGACAATTACGACCCGAAGAGATCACAACTTGTAATATCCGAGGGTAGGAGAATAGATGTCAATGAGATGGATGTTTGTCGGGCTTTTGGGTTCCCTCGGGGGGATCTACTAATACGTAAAAAAAATTAACGATCATAGCGATGTAGTTGATGAATGGGTAGGTCAATTCACAAGTAACGGACTTGTGGATAGTTGTCATAAGATCTCGGTCAATCATGTAACCGCGGCATTGCTCGGAGATAAGATAGCGGGGAAAATTTTTAGGATTAATTTTCTAGTATTGCTTTCGAGCTCCCTTATTAAAAAAGCTCCAATGGGTACCTTTATCCATTCTTTTCCGACCCCTTGGAAGAAAAAAGCGATGCTTGGCAAAGGAATTGGTGCGAGTTGGTTATCCGCTGCCTGATTCAAAGCACAAGGATGTGGAAGGAGAATAAAACAAAATCATTTTTTGGACCGTCACTATTTCTACTGGTAATTTTTAAGTCATTGTTTATGCATATCATTAAGTAAGTTTGTGCTAATTAGTTAATACTTTTATGCAAATCAAACTATTTGCAGATTTTTTACGTGGATCGTGTGGTGATGTTCAATCAACAAATGGGGACGCTGCTACATTTAATAAGAAATTGGGATCGGGTGCAATTGAGAAAGAGGCAACAGATGGAGTTGGAGAATGGTGGATTTGCAGAGGGTCGCATATGAAGGAATAATTAGGGTTAGGAATATACCTTCCTCCTTCGTATGTTGTCGCGGCTCTGATTGTTGCTCCTGTATTAGATCTTCTGATCTGTGTCCTGGCCTTTTTCTCCCTCTGGGTGGTCAGAGAACTAAAGAAAATAAATTTTTATGTCTCTCTCAAACACGATATGCGTGTGTGATTATGTTGGTGTGCGTAATCTGTTTCTGAACAGAATACTAATATATATAGGCTTCAAAAGCCAATATAATATTAATATATTTGTAACCCATTAATTTAATTATATTTCTAATGGGTTTCCACATAACCAGCCCATAATATAATTAATTAATTTACTGGGCTACTAATATTTATCAATTAATTGGTCCAGCCAATTAATTCCAGATAAATAACATTATTAAATAATGTAAAAATACATTAATCCATTAATAATGAATTCAGAGAGACAATAAATTACTAGGCAACTAATTGGGCCATATCAGGGATCCAATACAAGAAATAAAGCTGGGCCTCCAATTAATTAATTATCCATGCTCAGCCCAGAGCAAAATTAATTAATTAACAAAGATTCATTCCACTAGAGAATCCATGCTGACTTACCCCTTTATCCCAAATTGAGCAAGGGCCTGTATTTTAGACTTAATCGATCTCCGTAATTAAGATAGATATATCCGTTAATTAATTAAGCTCACTGACAGCTTAAATTAATTAACATCTTATATTCCTGAGTAGTACCACTCGACCTTATTAACACACCTGAACTTAATCAACCGGCCGGGTTTAGTGTGCTAATCCTTTCGAGTTCCTCAGGGGATATTATCAACCCATTTTACTAGGATACGGATGCAAGATACAGACAACCAGCCTGAGCCACAAATAACTACTAACACCCAAGATACGTAGATCCGATCGCGATGACGTTCACCATAGTAGGTCAAAGTGATAGATAGCCAAATGCACTCAGCTGAAGTCTTACCAAGCTTAAGACCAGCTAAGTCACCGAGACCTTGGTTCTCCACTAAGGTCAGTTAGGAGAACACATCTCACTGTGATCCGTCAATACACCACCTTAGTGTACCAGTAAAGACAAGCAGCTAAGACAAGCCACTTCTTATCTAAACTGCAGCTTAAACCGACAACTGATCCTTAAGTTGTCTCAGTTGTGATAACTGTTTATATCTTGTCAGTTCAACCAATTTGTGTTGTCTTCTGTGATACCCGACACACCACACAAATATAACTTTTATACAAGATAAAGGATAACATGTGCAAATATACATATTTATCAGATAGGAGAATAAAACAGTGGTAAGGACAAAAACACATTGTATACAAGCATAAAAAGTGCTTCCAGTATACAAAATCCCAACAATTCACCCACTTATACTAAAGCAAACTTTTAGTATACAATGTGTCAGTTCTAGGTACAAACTAGTACTCAACTATAGCTATCTAGGTACGAACTAGTACCCAGCTATATCTTAGCTATCTATCCTATCTATCACTGCATCTTCTCCCACTTATACAAAAGTTTCTGTAGTCCTAAGTGGGGGGCATCTCTACCATCCCTAAGCCACGAACATGCGTCACGTAAGCCGGGAGTGGTAAGTTCTTCGTGAAAGGATTAACTAGGTTGACTTTAGTTCCAATTTTGTCAATCACCACGTCACCTCGATTTATGAAGACTCGTATAATGTGGTACTTCCTGTCTATGTGTTTAGACGTCTTGTGAGATGTAGGTTCCTTAGAATTTGTCACTGCACCCGCATTATCACAATAAATTGTGATCGCCTTAGGCAAATTCTGAACAATATCAAGATCCAGGAGGAAATTCTTGAGCCAAACAGCCTCTTTCGAAGCTTCTGAAGCAGTCACATACTCTGCTTCCATGGTTGAGTCCGCAATGCATTTCTGCTTTGCACTCCTCCATGAAATGGCTCCACCTCCCAAGGTAAACACATAACCCGAGGTAGACTTCTTCTCGTCTCTGTCAGCCTAGAAATCCGATTCTGTATAACCCAAAGACACTAGACTGTCTGACTGGTAAGCCTATAATCTCTAGTCCGTTTAAGGTACTTGAGAATATGCTTGACCGCAGTCCAGTGTTCCTTTCTAGGGTTAGACTGATATCTTGAGACCATGCATACAGCATGTGAGATATCTGCTCTCGTACAAAGCATCGCTTACATGAGGCTACCAGCAGCGGAAGCATATGGTACTAGCCTCATACTTTCTATCTCTTCAGGCGTTTTAGGGCACTGATTCTTGGAAAGAAAAATACCATATCTGAAAGGTACTGAACCTCTCTTGGCCTTTTGCAAGTTAAAACGAGTAATAACAGTGTCAATATAGGGCACTTGTGACAAGCTTAACATCCTTTTCTGGCGATCTCGGATAACCTTCATCCCAAGGATGTAAGCAGCTTCACCTAAGTCCTTCATTTGAAACTGCTCGGATAACCACGTCTTTACGTCTGATAACACTTCAACATTGTTTCAAATGAGAAGGATGTCATCTACGTAAAATGCAAGAAATACCACTGATCCGTTAACACAAATACGGTTCACACACCTCGTTAGGATAGGATACAAACCATAGGATTTGACTACCTCGTCGAAAACGCTGGTGCCATAACCGGAAATCTTGCTTAAGTCCATGAATAGACTTCTTAAGCTTCCAAACTAGATGCTCTTCGCCCTCCTTCACATAACCATCTGGCTGTTTCATGTAGATATCCATACCATTTTCAAGGTGATCGTTTAGGAATACGGTTTTGACATACAATTGTCAGGTCTCTAGGTTCATGTGATCTGCTATGGCAAGGAGAATCCGAATGGACTTGATCATTGCTACAGGCGAGAAGGTCTCTTCGTAATCAACACCTTCTTTCTGGGTAAAACCCTTCGCCACTAGCCTGGCCTTAAACGCCATGATCTCTTTATTCGGTACCCACTTACTACCAATAGCATTGCAACCCTCAGGTAGTTTAGTGATCTCGTATACATCCATATCAGTTATGGACTCAAATTCCGAGTCCATGGTGCATCTACATCTCCCACTGCTTCGTTGTAAGTCCAGGGATCCACGGTATCTTGTTCATCTGCCGGGAGATAATCAAACGTCACCCCAGTGAACATATACCGATCAGGTGTAAATATCACCCTCCCACTATGTCGAACAGTGTCAGGAGCTGTGTTAATAGATTGTGCAGTTACTCGTAGAGTACTATCTTGCACAACTGGCTGTTCAAGTGGAACTCGACCACCTTGTAATTCCTCAAGGATGATGTCGACTCGAGATTTATGGTTACTAATGTAATCCTCTTCTAAGAACCGAGCGTTAGGGCTAACAACGATCTTCTGTTCTTTAGTATCATAAAAGTATCCACCCTTCGTTTCCTTTGGATACCCTATGAACAACATCACTTCTTAACGTGATTCCAATTTGTCGGCATGCCTATTTAGGATATAAACAGGATAACCCCAAATCCTTAAGTGGTGCACACTGGATTTGTGCCCGCTCCACAACTCGAAAGGGATCTCTTGTACTGACTTGGAAGACACACGGTTCAACAAGTATGCTGCAGTCTCTAGGGCATATCCCCAAAAGGAAACTGGCAAAGTTGCATAACTCATCATCGACCGAACTATCTCTAAGAGACTTCGGTTCCTTCTCTCTAACACACCATTCTGTTGAGGTGTGCCCGGTGCTGTCAGTTGGGATGTAATCCCACATTCTGTCAAGTAGTCCTTGAACTCGTTGGATAAGTATTCCTTACAACGATCAGATCGTAGTGTTTTGATTTCTTTACCTAGCTTCTTCTCCACTTTTGCCTTGAATTCCTTAAAGGTTTCAAAGCAATCCAACTTGTGGCGAAGAAAGTAAACATATCCATACCTCGAGTAATCGTCAGTAAATGTAACGAAGTACTCATATCCTCCACGAGCTTGTGTAGACATAGACCTACACAAGTCAGAATGTATCAAACTTAATACTTCTGTGGCTTTATAACCCTTTTCCTTGAAAGGTCTAGTCATCATCTTTCCTTCCAAACAGGTTTCGCAACTTGGAAATGGTTCAATCTTTGAGAGACTCCAATGATCCATATTCCACCAACCTCTAAGTCCTGTTAAGATTGATGTGACCTAGTCTTAAGTGCCACAGATAAGTTTGGTTTACCTTAGAAGACTCTTTCCTCTTCTTAGGATTTGATGATGAGGAAGCAATGGTAACAGAACTACGCGGTTTACCAGTAATAGTATATAAAGATCCGTTTAATGGTCCACCACAGATAAAATCATCGTCTTTCATGATAGAAACTTCACTATCAAAACTTGATTTATAACCATCCATGGTGCAGAGTTTTGAAACAGAAATAATGTTTCGCCTAAACTCAGGCACATATTAAACATCTTTAAGTACTAAAACAGAACTATCAAAAGATAGATTTAAATCTCTAATGGCAATTGCAGGAACTTTCGATCCATTGTCCATTGAGACTGCCACCTCGCCATTGCTCAATTACCTTTTCTGCAAGAAACCTTGCAAGGTATAACAAACATGATCAGTTGCCCCTGAATCCACTACCCATTCGTGGGTAGAAGAGGAAACCAGAACAGTTTCAGTTACAAGAGCGACTTGCGTCTCTTTCTGTTTTGCCTTGACATCTGGATAATAACTCTTCCAGTGTCCTTTCTTACCATAATTGAAGAACCTTCCTTTCTTCTTTGGCATTCGCATGCCGCCGATAAGGACCGTCTTCTTACTCCCACTGCTCTTCTTGAAATGTCCACCCTTTCTGCTCTTTTTCTGGTTTTCGCCTTTCGGAGGATTCCTTGAACTACTAGGGATATTCAAGACTTGAGCACTCTTGCCCTTTCCTATAACTTCTTTGATCGCTACCAAAGATTTGAGTAACATACTCATCGTAAACTCGTCCTTAGACATAGCGGTCCTAAAACAGAAGTTCATATAGGACATTTGCAGAGCTTTTATTGAGAGAGGTAAGATATCTCTTCCACTCTATAAAATTATTTTAAATTGTTAAAGACGTTAGGGTTTGGTTGGTGACTGTTTAGGAACTCGAAAAATAAAATATTCGAACAGACATATCTGAAAAATGTAATTTTAAAAGCATGTATGAAATTAACATTTGCACATAATTCGTAATTAATAATCATTGAAACCTTTTGTAAAAACAATGATATTAAAAACCTCGAACAGCTCTAGGAATTCCACTAGCAGGCCACGCAGGTGGACGTTTACTAGCGTAACCCTAAACCAAGCTATTTACCTAGCTCTTTAATTTCAATCCACATCTAGGTTCTTAAGACGAATGGAATTAATAGTTCGATATACTGGACCATGTCACTATTAAAATGCGGGAAGGGACTTCGAGGGAAGTGAATTGTACCTGCGGTGACATCTAAGCATTGACCATTAATTTGAACAAAATAGAATCAAATTCTCGAAATTGACATACTTACTCGAACCATGCCGCATTCAATTTGATCTAATTAGCCATCTTATTTAATTATTATCTTCTAGAGTACTCGTGTTTACTAGGCACACAAGCCACGCAGGTGGACGTTTACGGCTTCGCTCCCACTACTCAATAATAATCAAATATTGTTTTGAAAAACTCATCTCACAAAACGGGTAGCTCAAAAATGCAAGCAAGCCACGCAGGTGGACGTTTACTCACACAATCTTACTACTTTCGTGTAGAGTCCAATTAATGGAGGTCCGATTAAGTGTTTAATATCCAAATTAATGGAATCTAATTAAACATTTAATTTAAAGTTGCTTAGTCTTTTTATTCAAAAGGTTTGTTTTGAATCATGCATATACACATAATTCCTAAAGCATGCAATTTCTAAACGCACATAATAAAACGTGCTCGCGAAAATTAAAGCATTCTTTAATAACGACATAAATCATATTTACATACTTTTCTAAGCGCAATTAATCACATAATCGCATGCTAAAGCATAATAATAAATAAATGCGCAAATATGATATTTAAAACATCGTTATCGGGCTTAAAAATACGAAATTCCTAACTATTACATAGCCCGATCAAAATACAGCGCTTCGATCTTCAAAATCTTCGAATTTGAAAACCGCATGCCGAAAACCGTCGTCGCCACGTCATCGAAGTGGGCCCGCCACGTGGCGGTGCACGCGTGGCAAGCCGATCGGCTATAGGCGACGTGGCGCGCCACGTCAGCGCGCCACGTCAGCATCTTCTACCTCAAGAAGCCACCGCCGCCGCCGCCGTCTTTCAGCTCTTCCCGACGCCGCGCCGATGCCGCCTTTGCCTCTCCCGCTGCGCCGCGTCGACGCCCGCCGCGCCGCCGCAGCGGCGCGCGCTTAACCATGAACGCGCGGCCGCGTCCCGCAAGTGTGCGAGCCGCGCGCCGCCGCGAATTCCCAGACCCGCGCCCGCCGTCTTCATCCTCTCTGGCCGCCTCCAAACACGACCCACGTGTTTGGGCGGCCTGATTTCGGCGATAAACGCCACCGCAACGTTGAGTATGCGAAAGACCGCGCCTCGCGCCGCCGCCACTTTCGCCACCCGAATTCTCCCTTTCGAGCCGCGATTCGATCAATTGAAAGAGGGGAAACGTAATTGGAACACTCACAACCACCGGGTAACGGATTCCGGCCGAGATTAGTTCCTCAATTTCCCGAATTTCAAATGATTCAGCGGAACGAATTCATGACGTGTAGCCAACTTCAGACGTCAATTCTAATCGCATCCGGGATCGTATGATCACTTACAACCTATCGACGCGAATCTCGTAAGATGAGGATTCTAGAGGTTCAAGCCGATCGTCGATCCGACGTTGGACGCGTCGGGAATCTCCGCGGCAAGATGCGGCGGAACCCTAGAAAACTAGGGTTTTCGCTTCAATTTGGGGATTTCTGGACAGCACGACCACTTCTCCTTTCCGACGCTATTTCGGACAAACCAAAATTCGAAATGGGTCGTGAGACCTATCCAGACGAAGCTAACGAGAATTCGGAATGGGTCGTGAGACCTATCCGAACGGATCGGAAAAATACTGTAGCACGCGCCCCCACGCTCCGTCACAAGTCGGCGGTCGTGTTCTGCCAGAAATTAGGGTTTCGCCTTTTCGGTCTTTCTGCGCCGCCGCGCCCCGATTTTCGTGCATCCCAAACCAATTATAGTACAAAAACAGTACAATCACATAACACATTGGTCCTATCAACTACTCGTGGATTTTCTCACAAGAAAAACAGTACAAGGGGGTCAAAACAGTGGTTCGCAGGCCGCCCCAAACACGAAAATTAACCTGATAACGACGGAATTGAAACCTAATCATACATCTAACAGCTACAATCAGAGCCTAAACCAGACTCTGATACCAATTGAAGGAATAATTAGGGTTAGGAATATACCTTCCTCCTTCGTATGTTGTCGCGGCTCTGATTATTGCTCCTGTGTTAGATCTTCTGATCTGTGTCCCGGTCTTTTTCTCCCTCTGGGTGGTCAGAGAACTGAAGAAAATAAATTCTTATCTCTCTCTCAAACACGATATGCGTGTGTGATTATGTGGGTGTGCGTAATCTGTTTCTGAACAGAATACTGATATATATAGGCTTCAAAAGCCAATATAATATTAATATATTTGTAACCCATTAATTTAATTATATTTCTAATGGGCTTCCACATAACCAGCCCATAATATAATTAATTAATTTACAGGGCTACTAATATTTATCAATTAATTGGTTCAGCCAATTAATTTCAGATAAATAACTTTATTAAATAATGTAAAAATACATTAATCCATTAATAATGAATTCAGAGAGACAATAAATTACTAAGCAACTAATTGGGCCAGATCAGGGATCCAATACAAGAAATAAAGCTGGGCCTCCAGTTAATTAATTATCCATGCTCAGCCCAAAGCAAAATTAATTAATTAACACAGATTCATTCCATTAGAGAATCCATGCTGACTTACCCCATTATCCCAAATTGAGCAAGGGCTTGTATTTTAGACTTAATTGATCTCCGTATTTAAGATAGAAATATCCATTAGTTAATTAAGCTCACTGACAGCTTAAATTAATTACATCTTATATTCCTGAGTAGTACCACTCGACCTTATTAACACACCTGAACTACCGGCCGGGTTTAGTGTGCTAATCCTTTCGAGTTCCTCAGGGGATATTATCAACCCATTTTACTAGGATACGAATGCAAGATACAGACAACCTGCCTGAGCCACAAATAACGACTAACACCCAAGATACGTAGATCCGGTCGCGATGACTTTCACCATAGTAGGTCAAAGAGATAGATAGCCAAATGCACTCAACTGAAGTCTTAGCAAGCTTAAGACCAGCTAAGTCACCGAGATCTTGGTTCTCCACTAAGGTCAGTTAGGAGAACACTGTTGGTCCTGAGAGCACATTCAGGTGTAGAGGGGGGGGGGGTGAATACACCTGAAACCGATTTCTCAACTTGAAACACGAACAGTCCTATTCAGGATGGTATCGTACTGAATGAGTTCGGAGCGGACTGCACAACCGTTCCCGAATCGTGTTAGGCGAGATATGCGACTCTACTGAGACATACTAACTGACTGAGTCAGAATTCAGTATCTTCAGTTGGAGTTCAGTGGTGCGGAAATGTGTAGGCCCAAAACAGTTGTGGAAAACGTTTTATCAAAACATTTTCAGTTCAGAAGAATAGGCAGTTAAGATCGCTGAAACTTAGTTGAATGATTTTAAAGGATAATTTTCAGTATGAACAGTTAAAATCAATGCAATAGTAAATAAGAGAACAAGCGAGAGACACAGAGATTTTTAAAGTGGTTCGGATACACAGGATCCTACGTCCACTGTCTCGAAAGATCAGGAGGCTATTTATTATACTGCGTTAGTCTCAGTCAGCTTGTACACAGGACAAAGCCGCGTCTTGAAATTTATACTGAGCAAGTCTCAGTTTACAAAGTTATCAAACTGAAGCGTTTGACTAACTCTCCAACTATGAAGGAGTCCTTTTACAATAAGGATCAGGTTCAAGGATGAACTCCTTCGTCTAAGCTATGGATATAAACGGTTGAGCTTAGGGTTAGAGGGATAGGGAAGGAGAGTGTTGCTTCTAGAATGACGAACAACTGAGTTAAGCTTTAAGTTCGTGTAACGTCGTTTGGATACTAGAGGCTTGTATATCGGTTTAGCTTGGTTCCCTAAGAGCTAGATTGTGGTCTTTCGCCGGGGAAATATTCTTCGAGTTCTTGCGGAAGACTTAGGCTTTTTGATTTGCTCGTTGAATGCTCTGTGTTCTTGTGTTTTCCCGTGAGCTTCAAATTTCGAATGATCCCTCTATTTATAGAGAAGAGTCTTGGAAAGATCCGTTGGAGACGATCATCCCTTACTCTCTCTCTTTTGGTAGCTAACGGCTCTTTTGAAGTAGAGTGACAGTATCCTTTCCCTCCTTTTCTGGAAAGTTGTTGACTTGTAGCTTTAGTAGGTATAGGATAGGTGTCCGCTTGTTATTCGTCGAGGTTTACAAAACAGTTGAGACAGATCAAACTTCGAGGCATACTGAAGTTGACTTCTCTCTTCCTCGTATTTAACTATGCTGATTGTCATTCAAAAGATCCGACGGTTAAGAAGGCATGCGGCCGTTGCTTGAGTCGATCTTTGATTCGATAGCAAATATCTTTGAGATGGCTTTCTCGAAGATCAGCTACGAGTACGATGAACTACTCCTGCTGAGTTCAGTTCTACTGACTCTATTCAGTATACTACTCCTGCTGAGTCCAGTATTTACTGAGTCTTCTACATCTGGTGCTGAGGCTGATAATCTACTGAACGTCTGAACCAGAGCAGAGTGTCTACGAGTCTGAACCCTCAGAGACAAAAACAATTACAACGAAATGGTTCACCAATCAAGATAGGGTTTTGGGATCTTCAAATCTTCATAGATTCACTCAGAGCATAAGCCTACTGAGCGCGTATCATTACGGAAGATAGAATCATTTCCCACTAAGTATTACAAGATGCGAGGATAGAATCATCACCCAACAATTTCCCCTATTTGATGATGCCAAAACCTAACACCATCTATGCTAACTAACACTAAACTACTCAGAAACAGAGCTCCTTACAATTTTACAAGTAGGATCAGTGGAGTTGTTCTTCAAGTTTTAGACTACTGAAGGGAGCAGAGCAGGGAGTCAGAATATAGAGATTAAGCATATCCTTGTCTTAACAATTTCCCTTAATACAAGGAAGCAATTTCCCTTTATATCACAATAACTAGTCTATCAGAATCTCAGCAGCTACTGACAAAGAATATACACAGTGAGTGTTTGAGTCAGTAATCACTTCAGTGATTCTGAGTGTTAAGCATAAAACCGAACACGGCTTATATAGACAATAAGATATTGTCGAAGCCAAAAGAAGAGATATATATATAATGTGAGAAAGTTCAGTACAATACATCTCTTTCTAAGCTAGGAAAGTTAAAGAAGAATCTAAGATCTAGGAGCACTTGTACTGCTTGATCATATCCTTGAAATCTTGCGATTGAGTCTCGGGAAGGGGCAGTCCATACATCCTATAAGTAAACTTCCTCAACTTCAGAAATTCAGCAAAGTCTGCTGGCTCGTCTTCTTCGAGAGATCTGGCTCTGGCAGCATCCTTTACTTCTTTCTCTATCACACCATAGTGAATAGAATCATCAAGTCTTCTCGGTGGTGGCAGAATTTTGGGGTCAGGGACTCGGACTTCAATATTCTCTTTCACAGCATTCTGCATGTAGACATACAAGTCAGGTTCAGTCCTCATCATCCATTGAACATAGGCATCAGCCTTTGCCTTGTCTGACCAGAATCTCCAGAAATAATTCCTCTTGATGAACTCTATCTTCAGTGACTCCCATCTCTAAGTGTACTGAGCTGGCATCCACTCATCAGTCCTTGGCCATCTATGTATCTTCAGATCTGTTGGTTTCCTGAACTTCCTATATCTATATGGAATGTCAGCTTTGGAAGGAACCCTCAGTCTGGCTTCTTGTTCAGTTTGGACTCTGAGTGCTTCTAAGTCTGCCATATGGATTCTCTCTCTAGCAGCTTCAATCTGTCTTGCCTCTTCTCCTCTGTACAGGTACCGATCCATCTGAGCAAAGATGGCTTTTATCTCAGCATCCAGTTCTTTTGAAGTTGTGTAGGAGGGCTTGTGAGGCGACTGATCTTCTGAGTCAGTAGGGGTACTTGATTTTTCTTTGGACGTACCCTGCTTCTCAGTGTTCTTCTACTGTTGTTGCTGCTCCCTATCATCATCATCTTGAATTATCAGCTTTTTGGGAGGCAACCTAGTCGTTGTTGACTTCTTTCCGCCACGAGCTGGGGCCTTTGTCTTTCCTTTTACAGTTTTCGCTTTAGGCTTGTTGGCTGCTTCAGCTTCGGCTATCTCCCTAGCTAACCTTTCATCGGCTGCTATATGAGCCTCCTCCTCCTTACTGATATACCTCTTAGTTTTCTTGGAGGGAGGGGTCGGGAGCTTTAAGATCTTCTTGCCTTTGCCTTCTACTGGAGGTGGGAGAGGTGCCTCTTCCTCTTCTGAATCCTCCTCCTCAGCAAACTGAGCAACCTCTTTGATGATGTCTAGAGTTTGGGTTGCCTAAGTTGCTTGTTCCCTGGATCCTGACCCACTTGGGCAAGTCCCTGCTGACATTCCAGCTGAGACACCCTGGGCCTCACCAGTCGGTTCAATAGGAGCGGTTATGCGAACCGAGCTTGCTCCTTCTACTGACCTTATCTTCTTTGAAGGCTTCAGTACCTGCTCCTTGGTCTGTTGAGCTTTCTCTTCCCCCTTAGATTTATCCTCCTGTGGCTTCTTTGATGCAGTAGTCTGGGGTCTCTTTTTCCCCCTTTTTGGCATCAGCAAATACAGCCGGGGTTGGAGCAGATACTTTATTGTTCAGGCTTTTGCACGAGGCTGACAGCTCATCGAGTCTAGAATGGATCTTGGTCAGCGCCTCGTGCAGCTCATTCTTCTCAGTGATCAGTTCATTCTTGTAGTGCTGGTGAGAATGATCAGCTGCTGCCTTGAACTGGTTCAGCTTGGCCTCAACCTTATCTTCCAAGGCCGTCTGGATAGAGTTGAGTCTGAGCTCATGGGCCTGGGATATGGTTGTGACAGATTCAGTATGAGAGTTTTGGGTGGCCTTGAATTTGTCAAATAGTTGATTCTGGCCTTCCTGAATCTGTCTTAGCCGAACCTCGATCCGGTTCTCGCTAGCGGCGCTTCAGATATAATGGTGGCGATATCAGTGGCGGCTGATGATGTCACTGAGGTCCTCAGCCCCTGAATCTCTGCACTAGTGGCTTAGGCAGTCTCTTTCCACACTTTGTGGACTACTTTGGCAAGGGCACGGTTCTGTGTCCCTTGGCTTCTAAGAGCCTTCGCCATTTCCTTGGATCGTCGGCCTTTGGGGCTGGGCGCTACTTCGAACTTAGACTTAAGTAAGAGTTGTTCAGAAGTACCAGCCGCCGACTTCTCAGGAGCAAGGATTGTGAGAGGAAGCTCAGTCTGAGTAGAGGTATCCTTGTCCTGGTGAGTTCCTTCATCAGGCTTCTCAGGGCCTTAATCACGGGGTGGGTCCTGACCATCAGGGTCAGACCCATCTGAAGGAGCTGAGCCAGTGACCTGCTGACGGTCATTCAGTAGGGCCAGCATTGGTGCCCTTAGGTCCTCCAGAGTGCCAAGGTCAGCAGGTTGTGAGTAGCCTATCTGCTGCCTTATGATCAGCTCCTCTTCATGCAGTTGCTCGCAGGTGTAGTGAAGAATGAGGTGTAGCTGATTGGGCCACTCCTGGAACCTCAGAAGCATATGGAGTCTGGCCTGTTTGGCAATAGTCACCAGATCAGGGTGGCCAGAAATCTTCGGTATATGCTCAGTAATCTCCCGGAATGCTTGAGATAGGATAGTTGAAGCTTCCATTCCGACAGATTCCTGTTCAGACGCCGTCTCCGAATCTCCCATGTCTATCGGAGACGTCTGTTTCTCAGCAGAAGGCAGACTGCTGAGTGGTGGAACGTCAAGGGGGCTGTCCAGGGTTTCCAGGTCACCACTCTGGACTGCTTCCGTTGGAACCCCTTGGTCTACTTCTACTGCCTGTTCAGTGGAGACGGCCCTCTCCACTGACTAAGTCTTTTCTGAGGACTCTGACTCATCAACCAGCTGCATTGGCGGTCGAGTCTATTCAGCAGTGGCCTCTAAGACTGCCTCTGTTTCAGTAGGCATGACGGGAATAGATTTCCTCAGTCGCTTCGCTGGTGCCTTAGGAATTTTGCCTTGAGGAGACCGCTTCTTAGTTGGCGTGGTCTTTTGAGGCGTCGTCTGCTGAGCTGAGGGCCCTGTCCCTATCTACTGAAGGGCTGCTGCCCTATTTTGGAACCTAACCTTCTTCACGTTAAAATAAGCCTTGTCGCTATACGTGATTTGGTCATCTCCGCAGAAGTCCTCAATCATTACTGACAGCTTCAGACCATACAGAAGCTTACCTTTCGCGCTCAGTCTGTAGGAGGCTTTGTCAAATTTTGCAACCTGGACCATGAATTCACGGAGAAAGAATTCAGTCCAGTTGATCTTGACTTGGTCATAAATTGCCATCATCAGCTGTATCTTGGGCCTCGAGACTTGATCGAATGAGTCAGCTTGGCTCGTCAGCGGCTATGTAACAATATACGCTAGAGCGCGGTACTGAGGCAGCATTACGTTCTTAGGGAAGGCGGCTACGACGCGGTGGGCTTCCGCGAGAATATCGATAGGTAGTCGTCCACCATATCATCGTTGTACCCAACGGTGCTGACACCTTCAGACGGTAGGTTGAAGCTTATCCTCAGCTTCTTTAACTGACATCTGCTTTATCTGCAAAGCAGCTTCGCCGATTGTATGGACAGTGAATCTCCCAATGACGTCGCCAGCTACTGAGTCAGAGTTTAGGTAGATCTCAGCAACTTGTCTGGGAAGAAAGAACGTCGGCTTCTTGGAGAGAAATCCCTCCAGTCCAGATGCCCGAAGAGCGTCGAAGATCTCTTCCATGTAGTCCAGATCACATGCACCGAACTCCATGACTGGTTCGCACCAGACACGGTATTTTTCAAGAATCCCTTCATGTTTGAGGGAGCGGTTACTGAGACGTTTGAACTCGCCATTATATCTGTCACAAGAAGAATTTGTCAGTATCGAGTTTGATAAAACAGTTAGTATACCGATGCTGAAAAAGAAGGTTATCGTGACAGATCTAATAATCATACCAATGAAAAATTGAGCGTTTAAGAAATATGCAAGTAGGGTTTGCTAGGAAGATCTCAGATTTTTCGGAGTAAAGTATGCTAATGGCGGTTTCTAAGATATGATCGAAAATATATATCTACGTGAAGATGAACAGTTATCGATCAATGGCCGAGTTTAAACTTGCTTTATGAGACGAACGGTCAAGTTTAAATAGTATATTATAGGTAATGATCACAAAGCCGCCTAAGTCAAAAGCAGTTGTAACTTGCCTAAGTAGTAACTATGATACGACATGCAGTAAATGCGTGGCAGAGTTCAGCATACTTATGCATGGAATGTCGTGCATTAAATGTAAGTTGTTAACATTAAATGACAATCCTTGAAATATTAAATACGATGCTGATTCTGAGCAATAAATGCATATTACAGTTCTATTAGTTACTACTGAGTAGAGATAGGCAAACCTGTCAGCTGAACATCATAGTGAGCTGATACCTCGTGTAGATGGTTGCTGAGTCTCTACGTACTGAATTTACTCAGTACTGAGAGTGAACATTCCCCCTTACTGAATGCTCCTCTCCTGAAACCTCTTACTAACTGGAGTCAGTAGGGTCCAGCAGACCTAGCTCTACTGAAAGTTCTCTGAATCTGGATTCAGCTAGAGGCTTGGTCAATATATCAGCCCTTTGATGGTCAGTATGGATCTTTTCCATCCTAATATCCTTTTTTTTGACATGGTCACGAATGAAGTGATGTCTGATGTCCACGTGCTTGCATCTTGTGTGAAGTACAGGGTTTTGAGTGATTACAATGGCACTGGTACTATCGCAGAAGATTGGCACTTCATTCTGAATGTCGTCATAGTCTCGTAGCTGCTGTCTTAGCCAAAGGATTTGGGCGCAGCAACTTCCGGCAGCCATCTATTCAGCTTCAGTAGTTGACGTGGCTACTGAGTGCTGTTTCTTTGAAAACCATGAGATCAGCTTACTGCCAAGGAACTGACACGTTCCTGAAGTTGACTTTCGGTCAATTCTACACCCTGCATAGTCAACATCAGAGTAACCAGTTAGTTCTATATTATCACCAGCTGGATACCATAAACCCATGTCAGGTGTTCCTCTGAGATAGCGGAGAATCTTCTTTGCTGAGTCCATGTGACTCTGCTTTGGATTCGCCTGAAATCGAGCACAGACACCTACAGCATAAGTTATGTCAGGACGAGTAGCTGTTAAATATAATAAAGAACCAATTATAGCACGAAATTCAGTTTGGTCTACTGATACTCCCTCCTTATCAAGATCAATTTTCATGTTTGTGTTCATCGGGATCTTGATAGGTTTGCCGGATGTGCAACCGAATCTTTTGATGAGGTCTCGAGTGTATTTGCCTTGATTAATGAACGTCCCTTTTTCAGATTGTTTGACTTGGAAACCGAGGAAGTAGTTCATTTCTCCCATCATTGACATCTCGAATTTGTCCTTCATCATCTTTTCAAATTGTTGGCACATGATGACATTCTTAGATCCAAATATAATGTCATCTACATAGATCCCGAACAAGTAGTAGATTGTCTTCCGGTCGAATCTTTGAATAGAGTGCGGTCTACTGTGCCTTTCTGAAAACCTTTCTGAAGAAGAAACTCAGATAGGGTATCGTACTAAGCCATGGGTGCTTGTTTTAACCCATACAGAGCCTTTCTGAGTCTATAAACCTGATGTCCCTGTTGAAAGCCGGGCGGTTGTTCCACGTAGACTTCTTCTTTCAGTACGCCATTCAGGAACGCAGACTTCACATCAATTTGATAGACTCTGAATCTTTGATGTGTTGCGTAGGCCAGGAATAGTCTAATTGCCTCCAATCTTGCAACTGGAGCGAAAGTCTCATCGAAATCTATTCCCTCAGCTTGACAGTAGCCTTTTGCCACGAGTCTTGCTTTGTTCCTTACTATGACGTTTTCATCCTGCTTGTTCTTGAAGACCCATTTTGTTCCAATAACATGTTGATGCCGGGGTCTATCAACAAGCTCCCAAACGTCATTTCTCGTGAACTGATTCACCTCCTCCTGCATAGCTATGATCCAATCAGCATCTTTCAGTGCATCCTCAATCGTCTGAGGTTCGTCAGTAGACAAGAAGCAGGAATATAAGGCGCTTTCTCCTTGACAGAATCTGGATCTTGTCTTTACTCTTGCTGAGGGATCTCCAATAATCAGATCAGCAGTGTGAGCGTCCAGCCACGATCTACGATGTTTCAGTTCTTCATCTGAAATTTGTTCAACACAGATAGTAGGTGAGTTAGGCATTTCAGTTGTACTATTCTCGAGATTGAAGCATTTCGGTAATGAGAGTGTGATCTACCGAGTCACCGGGGTTCGGGGGCATTCAGCTCGGGAACATTAATAGATGTTCCCCCTGAGTTGTTATTCTCAGTAGTGGTCTCAGTTACCTCTGGGGTTTCTTCATCGACCTGAGTTACCTGGGATTGATTTTGTTCAGGAGAATCAATCGGCTCAGCTACATTTACAGCTGGTTGAGATTCAGTACACTTGTGTTGGTCCGGAGACAATAAGTCAGGTGTAGAGGGGGGTGGGTGAATACACCTGAGCTCAGTTTCTTTTTCTCAATGAAGGTCACTGAGGCGATGATTGCAACCGATGAACGAGTGCCAAATAAGCCTTCGATCGCGGGACGAGTGAGTCGGCCCATCGAGCTCTCTCCTACCGATCGTTGTCGGCATTTTGAGAATCGATCGAAGCATTGTGCGGAAAGTGTGGGGCCCGGAATTCGTCTCTTTTGAAAACATGTTTTAGCAAATTAAATCTTTTGGTACATGCGCTTTATAAAATACGTTTTATGCAAGCTTATGATTTTCAAGTCAGTTGAATGCAATGCAATAAAACAGTAAAGGAACACAAGCGATTTAACGTGGTTCGGATACGCAAGATCCTACGTCCACGGTCCCGAACAAAGCGAGAGAACTTGTTGATTATTCCGAGCAAGCCTCGGCGGGGATACTGTACCTTTGGACAGTTTCCTCTAAGTTATAGTCCTTAGCGACTTTACAATCCAAACCTAAGTCTGAAAGGGAAGGGAATTTTCTCCAACTGAGAAGGAGTTCTTACAATAAGAACAATTCACTAAATGCGAACTCCTTCGAATCTAAGCTATAGATATGATAATGAGCTTAGTCTAGAGAAGAAAGGGATCTAAGAACTCTAGAGAGAAAAACTGAGAAATCTTCTAAGTATGCAAGTTTTCCTCTGGATGATCTTTGAGTGTTCTAGAGCGTTTATGAACTTGAGCTTGTCCCTTCGAAATTCCGTCAATCGGAGCTTCAAAAACTTCTCTATTTATAGTTGTGAGTTATGGCATATGTCCGTTGGAGACGACGATGCCACGTGTCACAAGCTTCCAAGGAAAACGGCCATAATTCGAACTTGTTGCAGCAGGGCAGTTAATGCACTGTTCATGGGAGTAGTCTTCTACTGATGATTTGTCAGCTGATGCGCTGTCTTCGACTGAGTGGAAGATCAGCTGCTGACTGAAGAACACAAGCGATTACACTGATGACGTGGGGTTCTGAAAAGTATCTTCGACAGAAGATCAGTTCAACAACTACCCCGTACAGGACTTAGACACAAATAATAAATAATACATCAAGTCTAACCTATACATCAGCTAATCCTAACGACATACTAATCTACTGATATCAGCTAGGTTTTGGGATCTTCAATTCCATAGTACTACTATGATTTCCCCCAATTTTCTTTTAACCGAACAACAACTGAGTATCATCTACTGACTCATATCCAACAATTTCCCCCTAATTGATGATGCCAAAACCTCTACCTCTACCTCTTAAACTTCTTAAGTCTATAAAAGATGCTATCCTACTGACAACAATTTCCCCCTTACATCATTCTGAGGGAAAGAAAAAAATAAAGGAATTTCAATACTTCAGTAGGTGGGAGATAGGTAAAATCAGAGAAAATGACTGTGAGTGTGTGTTAGATCACTTAGTGATCACTCGTGAAAACACAATGCAAAGAGCTGAAAGACAATGAGTAATTGTCTGACAAGCAATAGGAACTGATATATATAATCAATGAAGTACAGATTCCTATCACTATTACAAAAGATAGAAAAGAGAAAGACTACAGATGCCTGAAGGCTTGAGTGCGTTCCCTGAATCCTGCAGATCTGTCCATGGGAGGTTCCAGACGATAGTATAAGTAGATTCTCTTCCTCAGAGTCTGGACATCCTCGTTGTCTTCAGCTAGGTCGACACTCAGGTCGAAGCGAGAAGCTGCAGCTCTAATCTCATCCTCTATATCCTTTGTACATAGAACTCCGCGCGCAGTTCTAGGAGGTGGGATGCGCCTGAAAGCTGGAGCTCTAAACGGAATATTCTCTCTCTTCATGATCTCCTTGAGCTGTTCCCTCAGCTCTGAATTGTACATAAGCATGAACTCATCAAAGGCTTGATCGATGGTTGCTCTCGAGGATAGAATCCCCAAACATAGTAGCCTTTGATAAATTGCTCTTTAAGTTCTTCCCATTGATCATTAACCTCAGTACGAACCCATCGATCGACATGAACAATCGAGTCCTTCTTGGCGAGAGGTGTTCTCTTCCTTGATCCTCTTGGGATTTGTCTTCTGGGATCAGTTGCTGGCTTTTGAGATAATCTAATCATCTTAGCCATATCAGCCATTCTCTTCTTTTCTCGGAGAGCCGCTGCCCTACAGTCTCCTCGTCTGAGATTTAGGCCTTGCAGCGTCGCCTCCCAGGTCACTTGATCTTCCGCTATCTGCTCAGGTGTTAGAGTAGGAATGGGAATGCTCTGAGTAGTAGCTGGGATCTCGGCTTGGAAGAGCCTTAGCAAAATCTCGCTTGGGCTTTCTTACGCTCTTCGACCGATTCGACCTTTTTCTTGCCTTTGCCCCTAACAGCTTTGCCCTTGGGCTTCTTTGCTGCTTCTGCTGCTTCTTCAAGCTGACGCTCTCGGTCCAGTTTATCTTGCAGCTATTGGGCAATATTGAGATCATAAGCCTCTTGCTCCGCTTTAGATTTGAACTTATGGAGCGGGGAGGAAGGAGGAGTAGATTTAGTTGCAATCTCCTTCCCCGGCCTCTGCGGTGGCAATTGTTCAGGCTGAGGCTCTTCTTCTTCGTCTCCCCGCTCAAAAAATCGGCTACTTCTTCAATGTGAGCAAGAGAAGAGGAGATGGGGGTCGGCCGTAGTGGAAATTCTAGGAGAAGGACCTCGAAGAGTTCTTATCCCGAGTAGTAGAGGGTCCTTCCTCCCGAGCCCTTTCCCCTTGAGTCTGTGCGGGTTCTTCAGCTGTGGAGGGTCTCTTCTCCTGAACCCTTTCCCTGATTATCTGTACATCAGCTGTATCCGTTTCTGATTCATCTTTTATTATACCTTCCCCCTTTTTGGCATCAGCAGCCTTATCGAGGTTGGTACGGATAGTTGTGACTTCTTTTTCCAGCTTGTGGACTGAATCCTTAATCTGATTTGCTGTGGATTTGAAGTCTTTGACGAGATCGCAGATATAATTCCCAGTCTTTTTCTTGATCGGCTCTAGATGTTTTGGTGTGCGGTAACGACTCCGCACGCAGTTTCAAGCAGAGCCCGATCATGCGATTCGGTCATTTCCTACTGAATAGTTTTCAGAGCCTCTGCCTATTGAGTAATAGCTTTCTGAAGGCTAGAGGTTGCAATCGTATTTCTTTCGTCGATCTTTGTCTTGACAGATTCAAGAACTTGAGTCAGCTGCTCGGAAAATATCTTATGCTGATTCTGGAGCAACCGCTAGCGACTACGAGATTCTAGATCGACTCTACGAGCCGATAACGCGGCCTCAATAAGCTCTTGAAAATTTGGTTGCGGAGGAGCTTCGGAGTCTTTGAGATGCCGGTTGCTAATGCTGTCTAGGTCTCTGTCTCGAGCCTTAGTATACTTCGCCCATTTGATATGAACGTCTTTGGCGAGAAGTCTGTTTTTCTCTCCTTGGCGTCGGATGGCTTTGTTGACAGATTTTGAGGTCACGGAACCGATGGGTTAAATCTGGTAAGAACTGGTTTCGAGCCTCTGCTCAGAAAATGTGAGAAGCTGCTCCCTACTATACTTCGGAGCACCTTGAGCATCACCTAATGTATCAGGATGTGGTGATTTGCTCTTCTCACGGGGAGTTGAACCCTCAGCAGAGCCTCCCAACTCTGTATCCTTGGGTGTTTGATCCTTCCTCTGATTGTTGTTATCATCATCTTTATCATCAGCAGGAGGAGATGGGGGTGGAGGAGTGTTACCAGGGACTGACTCTCGCAAGCTTAGAAGGTAAAGCATTGCGGCTCTGAGATCTTCAAGAGTAGCTAAGTCAGTTGGTTCTCCGTACCCTATTACTTCTTGTAGCTTCTGCTCCTCATCGTGCAGGTAGAGAACTGAGTGGGTTTTGATTATGTCAGCTAGAATATCCCAACTCAGAAATCTAAGAAGCATTTGAACCCTAGCCCTGATGGCTATGTCGACTAAGTCTGAGTGCCTAGCAATCTCAGGAATATGATCGTGTACTTCAGCTGCGGCACGGAGACGAGTGGTGTAAATAGCTGTCCACTCAGTCGCATTCTCCTCAGTCGGTTCCCTATCGTCCGACTGTGTGCCATCGGAGCTGATGACTTGAGCTTTCTCCTTGAGGGTTGCTCCTTCAATCCCTGTGTCGGAGTCTAAGATATGCTCATCTTGTTGTGGAGGAGGAGTGGGTTCAATAATAGAGAGGGGCTGAGCAGCTGAGACCTCAGCTAGTCTGGTCTTAGTCAGCCGTCTCTTCTTAGGCACTTCGGTATGAGGGGCAGAGCGGATGCTGCTCTCTTCGGCTCAGGCGGCCCCTTACCGATAGACTTCTCCGTCACTTCTTTAGTCTGAAACTTTATCAGCTTAGTGTTGTACAGCTTTGAGTCTTCAAAAGCTGAGTTCCTCTGTACAACACTCTCTATCAGGACTGACATCTTGGTCCCGAATAGAAGCTTACCCACACTGGCCAACCTCCTCTCGCCAGTGGGTAGCGTAGTGAACTTCTGGGCTTGGGCTTTCATCTGAGTTGTATAATAGTCAGCCCAGTTCACTTCTACTCCATCATCTATAGCCATCATCAGCTGAATCCTTCATCAGCTGAATCCTTGGCTTGGACAGTTGATCGTTCGATCCAGCTGAGCTTGTCAGTATGTGCGAGACCACATACGCTAATCCTCTGTACTGAGGTAGCAAGAGATTCCTTGGGAGAGCTGTCTTGAACGTCAGATCACTGCGTCCACAGAACTTTTGCACATAAGCGTTGATCTCCCTCTCCTTATATCCGATAGGGGAGATTCCAGAATTAGGAAGCTGAAACGCGAGGACCAGAGCCTCTCGGATGTTGAAGGTCTTCTGAGACGCCTTCCACTTGTTCGGATTAGTCTCCTCCATGTAAGAAAACAAGGCTTCTTCTCCTCCGGCAGCCACTGAATTCCAGTTGAAATATGCCTCCGCCACTTGCCTCGGCAGACTGGCACGGGGATGCTTGGTCACGAGGGTCTCCAGCCCATACCTCTCCAGAGCATCGAACATCGGTTCCAGATATGGGATATCCACCTGGCGGAAAGCCATTGTAGGTTCGAACTGAATCCGGATGGTCATGATCTCCACTATAGGTTCAGGAGTCTGTACGATCGCCATAGAAATCTGCAAAACAACTTGTTAGCACTTGAAAATAGAGTAAGTAGTTATCAGCAGATTTTAATACATTACCGAGTATTAGAGCTTGAAAGATGCACAAGCAAGGCAGTTAAGAAGTAGAAACTGATTGCGAGTAAAGCTCGTAAAGTATGAAAATGGCGAAAAGTGAGGAAGAAGATAGAAGATGAAAGATTTTATATATATTGACTTGATTGCTCGTTTTAATCTAACGGCTGAGTTTTAATCTTTCATAACTATGGACGGCTGAGATTTAATGTTATAAAAGGAATGATTACCAAAGCCGCCTAAAACATAGATCTACGTAATAAAGGTAAGTGAGAAGACATGCATTAAATGCGCGACAGACAACATTAATTACTCAGTTTATGCGAATGAAAAGGTTTCCTACTGACCTTTCCTTAAACTATTAATGGCGGGAAATGAATGCACATTAACTACTGAGTGTAAGCGACTGATGCAATAAAAGCGAGCATGCTTCAAAAAAAATAAGTACACAGAATTACGTAAACCTCTTCAGCTGAACTTATCAGCTGGTTACCGTTATGTATAAGGAGAATGGTTGTCATGCTGATGACTATGTTCCCCCTTGCTGTGTACAGTGTGACTTTACCAACTGAGTCACTGTACTTAGTTATCTGACCTGTCGTACTGATTCCTTATTCTGATACCAATTATTACCAATTGTTAGGCAATGATGTTCTCAGTAGTCGGCATCTACTGACGCATCTCAGTAGGATCCAGTAGACCTCGCTCAACTGATAGTTCTCTGAACCTGTTCTCAGCTAGTGGTTTGGTCAGTATATCTGCCCATGGCTTGTCAGTATGGATCTTCTCCATCCTGATATCCTTCTTCTCGACATGGTCTCTGATGAAGTGGTGTCGGATATCCACATGCTTGCATCTGGTATGTAGAACTGGGTTCTAAGTTATGGCAATTGCACTTGTGGAGTCGCAGTAGATGGGCACTTCATCCTGAGTTATACCATAATCTCTAAGTTGTTATCGAAGCCAAAGGATTTGGGCACAACAACTTCCTGCAGCCATGTACTCGGCCCGGTAGTGGACGTTGCTGCGAATGCCGCTTCTTTGAAAACTAAGAAATCAGCTTGCTGCCTAGGAACTGACAAGTTCCGGAAGTTGACTTTCGATCTATCCTGCATCCTGCATAATCAGCATCAGAATAACCTGTCAGTATTAAGTTATCATCAGCAGGATACCATAACCCAGCATCAGGTGTTCCTCTTAAATAGCGCAGAATCTTCTTCGCTGAGTCTAAATGACTTCGCTTGGGATCTGCTTGGAATCTTGCGCATACACCTACAGCATAAGTTATGTCAGGACGGCTAGCTGTTAAATAAAGTAAAGAGCCTATAATAGCTCTATAATCAGTAGAGTTAACAGAAGCTCCCTCTTTGTCTAGATCGATTTTAAAATTCGTGTTCATGGGGATTTTGATTGGCTTGCTGGAGTCGCAGCCGAATCTCTTGAGAAGATCTCGAGTGTATTTGGCTTGATTGATGAAAATTCCTTCAAGTGATTGCTTCACTTGAAATCCAAGGAAATAATTCATCTCTCCCATCATGGACATCTCGAATTTCTCCTTCATCATCTCCTCGAACTACTGACATATAGCTTCGTTTCTGCAGCGGAAAATAATGTCGTCCACATAGATTTGCACCAGTAGGATGTCATCTCCTGACTTTATGTTGAATAGGGTGTGATCTACGGTCCCCTTCTGAAAACCTTTATGAAGTAGAAAGTCTGATAGGGTATCATACCAAGCCCTAGGTGCTTGTTTTAACCCATACAGAGCTTTCCTAAGTCTCGTACACTGATGTCCCCTTTGAAAGCCGGGCGGTTGTTCCACGTAGACTTCTTCCTTCAGTACGCCGTTCAGAAAAGCTGACTTCACATCCATGTGATATACCTTAAATCCCTGATGTGTTGCATAAGCTAGGAAAAGACGAATGGCTTCCAATCTGGCGACTGGAGCAAATGTTTCATCAAAGTCAATTCCCTCTGCCTGACTATATCCTTTAGCAACTAGTCGAGCTTTATTTCTGACGATGACGTTGTTTTCATCTCGCTTGTTCTTGAAGACCCACTTAGTTCCAATCACGTGCTGATGTCTAGGTCTGTCGACAAGCTCCCAAACTTCGTTTCTGACGAACTGGTTCAGCTCTTCTTGCATGGCTATGATCCAGTCAGCATCATTAAGTGCGTTCTCTATTGACTGAGGTTCTTCTGTAGACAGAAAACAAGAGTAGAGTGAGCTTTCTCCTTGACTTAATCTTGATCTCATCCTTATAGTTGCTGATGGATCTCCAATGATAAGATCTGAAGAATGAGCATCGAGCCACGAACGCCTGAGTCGGGCTTCTTCTTCGATACTACTTACGCACGTCAGTAGGTGTATTAGGCATTTCGAGTAATCTTGTTTTGTGGTCGAAGCAATTCAAGTAAGAAGGTTAGGGTCTACCGAGTTTCCCGTGTTCGGGGGCATTTAGCTCGGGAACATTAATCGTTCCCCCCGAGTTTATATTCTCGGTAGAGGTCTCGGTTACCACGGGGGCTTCCTCATCGACCGATGTTACCTCGTTGTTGATTCCGTTCGATAGAATCAACTAGGTCAGCCTACATCGATTGTTGGTTGAGTCCGAGTTTGTTCATCGTCGACTCATCATCCCAACAATCTTTGGATCTTTTCGGCTTTATCGGTAAGTCCGAGATCCCGTAGCTTGCCGCCGACATCTTCGATATTTAACTCTGTCTCTTTCCTGTTCTCAGTAACAAACTCATCAAAAACAACATGAGGGCTTTCCTCCACGCAAAGAGTCCGATATTTAAAGACTCTGAATGCTTTACTGACTCGAGATTATCCTAAGAAAACTCCTTGATCAGATTTGCTATCAAAGACCTTCAGCTGATCTTTCCCATTATTGTGGATAAAGCAAGGACAGCCGAAAATATGAAAATGAGAAATGGAAGGAATTCTCCCTTTCCACAGTTCGTAAGGCATCTTCATGTGTTGCTGTGTCAGTAGTGAGCGATTCTGAGTATAGCAGGCGGTGTCAGTAGCATCAGCCCAAAACTTTGAGGGTAGTCCTGAGTCTGCTAGGAGCGTTCTTGCTGCTTCTTTGAGTGTTCTGTTCTTACGTTCAGCAAGTTCGTTCTGCTGAGGGGTGCGCGCAGCTGATGTCTCCTGCTGAATTCCCTCTTTATCGCAGTACTCTTTAACTACTGAGTTCATAAACTCTGTTCCTCTGTCTGAGCGTATCTTCTTAATCTTGATGTTCTTTTCCACACTGAGTTTCTTCAGTAGATTAGGTAACACAATCTGAACATCAGATTTGTTGGCGATGAAGATGACCCAAGTATTTCTCGAGTAGTCGTCTATGACGACGAGGGCATACTTCTTGCCTCTTATAGTCACTGGAGAGACTGGCCCGAATAAGTCCATGTGAAGCAGCTGAAGGATTCCATCAGTGGAAGGTGACGGAATAGGTGGATGACTTTCCTTTGTCTGCTTTCCCTTCAGGCACGCTTCACAATTTCTGTCTTTGATAAACGATTCTTTGGGCAGTCCTCTGACTTTGGAGTTCTTGACAAGCTTGTTCATGGTCTTGAAGTTCAGGTGGCTGAGTCTCTTGTGCCATAGCCATCCTAACTTGTCACCGGATTTTGTCTGTGCTAGTAAGCAAGCCTCAGGTTTTGCAGTTTTCCAGTTTGCAACATAGATGTTCTTCCTCCGCGAGCCTGATAACACTGTTTTCCCTGTAGATTTGTCAACATTATCACAGAAACTAGCGTCAAAGATTACTCTATTAAGATTATCACAGAATTGACTGACTGAAAGGAGATTATGTTGAAGTCCTTCAACATATGTTACTCTTGGAACCAGCGTCAAAGATTACTCCATATGATCCTACGCTTTCAGGAGTGGCCTCAGCTTCAACGCCTTGTTCTACACTACTCCTGTCAGCAGCTACACTTGGAAGAACTGAGATTGCGTGAGGAGATAGGCTATTTAGAGCCTGAGAACCTCAATACGATGGAGAATCTAAGGGCAGCCATGCTTGCAATCATTGCTGATCGACGCCAAGCAGCTGGCTCGCCGCCCTCAGATGGGTCTGACTACGACGGTCAGGACCCACCCAATGATTCAGGCTCTGGAAAGCCTGATGAGGGACATCCACAGGACAAGGATACCCATACTGAAGAAGCAGCACCACTCAGTATCCTTGGGCCTGAGAAGCCTTCGGCTGGTGTCTCGTCCTCAGCAGAGCCTGCTCAGCTCCTGCTCAAGTCGATATACGAGGCAGCGCCCAGCCCATCTGCCAAGAGATCCCGTTCAGTTGCCAAAGCTCTAACTGCACAAGGAGTTAAAAATCGGGAATTGGCGAAGGCAGTCCACAAGGTGTGGGAGAAGTCTGCATTGGCCACCAACTCTGAGCTTCAGGGGCTGAAATCTAGCATCTCTACATCAGCTACCCCTGATGTCTCCGCTCTCATATCTGAAGCATTGGCCCAGCAGCAACAGCAGTTTCAGACTCAGCTAAGGACAATTCAGGAGGGACAGGCCAAGCTCCTTGAACAATTTCAGAACGCCTTGTCCGCTCATACTGAGTCATTCACCGAGCAAGCCCAGGCCACGGAGAACAGACTAGACCTCATTCAATTGGTCGTGGAGGACAAGATCGGTGAGAAAGTAGCTGAACTGAAGTCAGAAGCCGTTCTCTCTCATACAACATACAAGGACGCACTCATATCTGAGTGGAACGAGCTACATCTAGCATTGGAGAAAGTGCATAACAGACTGGACGACTTGTCCACTGCTTATCAGAAGCTAGAGAAGAAGGTACTCATCCCAACCCCGGCTGTACTTGATGATGCCAAAAAGGGGGAAGGAAAGAAGAAGGGTAACGAGAAAGAAAGTGAAGGAAGTGAAGGAAAGAAAAAGAGATGCGAGAAGCCGACTCCCACTAAACCTTCTAGACTACTGAAGGGGATAGCTACTGAAGGAAAGAAGGGGACTGAGAAGAAGAAATCTATTGCTGACATTAGCAAAACTCGGTCTCAGAAAACTCAGACTCAGACTACGGGTAAGGCCCGGGGTGTTTCGGGCTGCGAGCACACCGAAACCGGCCCAAGTGGCTCGAGACCCCAAAGCAGACTACTCGAGCAACCCGGACTCCTAAAGACATTATTAAGGAGGTTGCTAAGTACGCTGAACAGGCGGTGGAGGACTCAGAAGAAGAAGAGGCTCTTCTTCCACCACCAGTTCAAGAAGGCAAGGGCAAACAAAAGCTTAAAATTCCAACCCCTCCAGCAAAGCGATTAAGGTACATATCTGGCGAGGAGGAAGCCCAAATAGGCTGCGGATGAGAGGCCGGCCGGAGGAATTGCAGATGCCGAAGCAGCTAACAAGCCAAAGTCTAAGCCCGCTAAAGGAAAGACTAAAGCCCCATCCGAGAGGAGGAAAGAAATCGCTAGAGCGCCTCCGAGAAAGTTCATCATAACGAGATGAAGAGGACAGAGAAAAGGAAAAGGAGCAGCGAGAGAAGAGTACCGAAAGGCGGTGGTACGTCCAAATCTAGATCTAGTACCCTCGCTGAATCGGAAGAAGCCCCTCAAACAAACCACCGATACACAAGGAGATGAAATCGAAGCCATATTTGATCCGATGAACGAGATATCTATACAGAGGCGAGGAGGAAAGACGGATTCAGTGCCGAGAGACAGAATTTGGAAGGCGGACCTTGAAGCTCGATGAAAAGGATCGAAGAGGAGGCCAGCCGAGAGTGCCTTCTAAAGCGATATTCCATACAGATACGAGGAAATTCGGGAAGCCACTGACTTGAAATTTCAAAGATGGCCAAGAACAGAGATGAATGGATACCAGCTCGGCTCAATCAAAGATGGGAAAATGCGAAAATTGAGTTCATCAAGAGGAACTATTTATGGAGGTTACGGTCCAACAGACAACGATTGAAGCTTACATGGAATGGATGTTCGCTACTGAACCTCGAACTCTACCCATACCTCGACAAAGCCATATCCCGAAGGTATAGAAGTCGGTATTCCGGGACCCGGAATCATACCTCCACCGAGAAGACAAGGATGACTCGAGTACACTTTGTTACGATTGAAGCCGAAGTGAAGCATGCCGCAGCGAAGAAAGAACTTGCTTTGAAGATGAGCCTCGCCGATTTTGCGAGAATTTTTGAAGCTAAGGAAGATCACATACGGGATGTATGGAGTGCCGCTCCACGAAGATCGGACTCAAGAGTTCATGGACGGAATCAAGAAGTTCGGTGGCCCTCCTCCTTAGATCTTTAGCTCATTCTCTTAGCATAGCAAGATTGTATACATCTTGAATTTCTCTTATATTTATACAATCCGCTTTTGGCTCGACAACTACTTGTTGTCTATACGGCCGTGTTTGTTTTATGCTTTAACACTCGGAATCACCGAAGTGATTGCTTTGGCTCACACTCTCTTTATTACATGTCGCCGATTGCTTTGATAGATTCTCGCTGCTTTGTTTTGTTTGCAATGGGGGAAATTGTTCTCGTTTACCCTATTTGCTTTATAGTCTAGAACTGATGGAACATCTCCACCGATCCTACTTGTAATATTTGTAAGGAGTTTTTGTTTCTATCTGTTTAGTGTTAGCATAGATGATAGGTTTTGGCATCATCAAATAGGGGGAAATTGTTGGGTGATGATTCAATCCTCGGCATGATCATACTTGTGGGAAATGATTCTATCTTCTATACTTGAATCACGCTCGGTAGCCTCGTGCTCGACCGTTGAGAAGATTTGAAGATCCCAAAACCCTATCCGATTGGTGAACCATTCCTTTGTATTCGTAGTTGTCTACGAGGTTTCGGACTCGGTAGACACTCTGCTCTGGTCAAGGCGCTCAGTAGCTCATCAGCCTCGGCACCAGTGTAGAAGACTCGGTGAATCTTGGACTCAAGCAGAGCAAGTATACGGAGAGAGTCGGTTAAACCGAACTCGGCAGGAGTAGTTCACTGGACTCGAGCTGATTTTCGGTAGACCGCTTCTCATTGTCTATCTATCGAATACAAAATCGAGACTCAGCATTGGCCGACGTCTTACGAACCGTCCGAATCTTTTGATAAGCTATCAGTGTTGTCAAGTACGAGGAAGAGAGAAGTCAACTTCAGTTGCCTCGAAGTTTGTTCTGTCTCAACCACCACATCCACCTCGACAAATGACAAGCATACACGTGTCGTCTCACCTACTAAAGCTACAGTCAACATATTTCCGTAAAAGGAGGGAAAGGACACTGTACCTACTACACAAAAGAGCCGTTTGCTACCACAAAAGAGGGAAAAAGAAGAAGATCGTCTCCAACGGATCTATTCTTCTCTCCACTCTATAAATAGAGGGATCATTCAAGATTTGAAACACACGACGCCTAGAACACAAGAGAGCGCGAAAAAGAGCGAATTCCAAAGAACTAAGTCTTCCGCAAGAATCAACCGAGTTATCTCCGGCGAAAGACTACATACAGCTCAAAAGGAACCAAGCTGAACCGACATAAGCTTCTAGTATCCAAGCGACTGACACGAACCTATAGCTAAACCCTCAGTTGTTCGTCGCTCTAGATAGCCACATTCTCGTTCCTTATCCCTCTAACCCTAAGCTCACTTGTTATATCCATAGCTTAGACGAAGGAGTTCACATTTGAACCCAATCCTTATTGTATAAGGACTCCTTCATTGTTGGAGAAGTTTGTCAAACACTTAAAGTTTGATAGAATTGTAAACTAGGACTTGCTCAGTATAATCACCTAGCCATGGCTTTGTCCAGTGTACAAGCTGACTGAGACTAACTCAGTATAATAAATAGCCTCCTGATCTATTGGGACAGTGGACGTAGGATTGTTGATATCCGAACCACTTAAAAATATCTGTGTCGTTTACTTACTGTTTCATTGGTTTTTGTGCATACCGAACATCATATTTAAAATCGATTTAAGCGTCTCGATATTCGAACTTCTTATCTACTGAACTGAGACTTGCATAAAACGTTTTCCTCATTAAAACTGATTTGGGCCTACACAATTCCGCACACTGAACTCTCACTGATCGATACTGAATTCTGACCTAGTCAGTTAGCAGATCTCAGCTGAGTCAGTACTCTTTTAGCCTTTAACACGATTCAGAACAGTTGTCTGGTCTGCTGAACTATTTCAGTACGGCACCTTCCTGAATAGGACTGTTCGTGTTCGAAAGTTGAGAAATTTGGATTCAGGTGTATTCACCCCCCCCTCTACACCTGAACTCACTCACGGGACCAACAATTGGTATCAGAGCGGGAGTTCTTTGACTCTTGTTATCTTTGAGGCGGTCTATTCGAACGGATCCGAGGGAAGCGTTTTTCACCGCATATCACTCTACATTCATATCATTATTCTTCATGGCTGATATGTCAGGTATAAGGATGGTACCTATATTCTCGGTGGAGAACTATGGAGTATGGCGAGTCAGGATGGAAGCTCATCTGACATCCCTCCATGACAGTATGACTGAAGTGCTTGAAGATGGACCTATCGTTCCTATGATTGATAGTGTCGTGACTCAGGACCAAGCTCAAGGAAGAGGAATGGTGAATGGGAAGAAGATCCCCAAAGATAGAAGTCTCTTCACTCCTGAAGAGAAGAAGCTTCACAATCTAGACCGAGTCGCCAGGAATGCTATACTAACCACCCTTAGTGATTCTTTTCTTGGCGGGGGTTCGGGAATGCAAGATCGCTAAAGAACTCGGGATGCTCTTGCGCTACTGAGTCGAGGGACTCAGAAGATTAAAGCCAACAAATTAGCGCTGGAACTCCAAAAGCTGGAAAGCTTGTCTCTCATGCCCGGGGACAAAATCGAAGATCTAAACATCAGATTTACCAATATGATGAATTCTATCAATGGGCTGGGATAGACATTCAGCAACCGAGAGATGAATCTGAAGATTCTGAGGGCACTGCCGGACGGACACTGGACACCTTTTGCCACTTTATTGCGACAGTCTGATTTAGATGCTGTGTCTCCTGGCCATATCTTTTTAGAATTACAGGCAGAGGAGTATGAGTTCGACAGACCTCAAAGAAAGCTGAGAGCTGAAGCTGATACGAAGATTGACCATGCTTTCAAAGCTACAGTCAGCACAACATCTCCCGCTACGAGCAAGACGACGAGTAAGACTGAGCCTTCACTCACTGACCTACAAGAAGGAAGTCCAGCTCAGAAGTACGCGTTGCTCGCAGTGAAGTATCAGAAGGAGAAAGAAAGGCGTAGAAAACTGACCAAAGCATACCGAGATACAAAAGGTAAGTCAGAATATACACCTAAACGCGCTCCTGATACTCAATCTTCGAATGCGTAAAGAAAGATGACTCAAGACCCTCAAGGGATAGTGCAACCAAAGAAGAAAAAGTCATCACTTGCTACAACCGCAAGAAGCGGGACATTATCGGTATGATTGTCCCGAGCTCGCAGTAGGCTTGAACGCGCAGCACGCAAGGCAAGGAGAGAGAAATTCGCCCAGAAAAGACAATCCTACATAGCTGGCGAAATCTCAGACGACTCAAAAGAGATCGACTCCTTTATGGATTCATCTGACGATGAAGCAGCTTTCATGGCCTTAGAGCATGAAGCAGATGAATCAACTGAAATGTGCATGATGGCAGGCGAAGAGGATGAGGTAAATTCTCATGAACCAGTTAACTCCTCTTCACACTGCACACACGACACTATTTCAGGTGCAGATGGGAATTTGGACATCTTGACCGCATATGAAGATCTACTAGATGAACAAATTCAGATGAGTCTGCAGCTCAGTAAGACTCTTCAGGAGTTGGATACCCTGAAAGTGGAGAATCAGAGACTTTCTCAGGAGAGTCAGGTTGTTACTGAGGCCGAAGGACTTGTGTTGAGACTCAGGGAGGAGATAAACTCTCTGATGGCCAAGTCTCAGCATCAAGAAGATCGGATTTCAGTCTTGACCAATGACTTGACTCAGAAAGATACTGAACCGAGCTCATCGAAGCAAGAACCGTCGGGACTTCGAGACCGAGCACGATGCATCGAAGAAAAGTGATGATGTCTCGGAGGAACCTGATGACTGAGAGGTATATGGGCGCAGAGAAGAAATTGGAGGCTATGCTAGCAAGCAATAAGCCAAAGCACTGCAAGGAAGGACTTGGATTCAGTCTAGGAGCTTCCTCATCTGCCCCAGTACACTCAGAAGTACGGCTTGGCGATAGATTTGTTCGAGGGGAGACTATCAACACGGTATATACCTGAACCCCCTAGCAAAGAACAAACAGAAGATGAAAGCACCTCATCCCACACATCAGCATTCTGACAAGAAGATCAATGCCAAGAAACCCCAGTTCAGTCAAGGGGGAACCAGCAAATCAAACTTGGCAGATCAGTATGGACCTCCGAAGCTGACGCATCCTGCTCAGTATGGATCATATTACTATGAACCTATAGTCCGAAGAGGCTCCAAAGGTCAGAAGAAGAAGAAAGCCACACAGAAGGCAAAGGTCAGCAGTCCACCAACTCAGAAGATCAGGACTCCTGAACCTCAGAAGCCTCAGAAGTCAGCTGTGACCAGTCCAGTGGTCAGATATGTTGACTCCAGTGGAAAGAAAATGTCTGAAACCACCAGGGTTGTTAGACAGATTTGGGTTACTAAAACTAACATCTAAGGACCCAAAATCAAAAATAAAGGGTACCTGAATATAATTCTGTTTTGCAGGTGCGTAAAGACCCATGGTATGTGGACAGCGGATGCTCAAGACACATGACATACCAAAGGAGTCTACTGAAGAATTATATCACTGAAGAAGGACCCAGAATTGAGTTCGGAGACAATGCAAAAGGCTATACTAGAGGATATGGAACACTCAAGCATTGGAACGCGCTAACGTTCCAAGAGTATCATATGTTGAAGGACTTCAAACATAATCTTCTCTCTCGTTAGTCAATTTTGTGATAACTCAAATAGAGTGATATTTGACGCCGGTTTCGTGATGTTATTGATAAATCCACGGGGAAAACAGTGTTATCGGGTTCGCGCAGTAAACAACATATATGTGGTGGCGACCGGAACTCGCTGAACCCGAAGCTTGCTTATTGGCGAAGAATGACAACCGCACGGGGTGGCTATGGCACGAAGACTCGGCCATCTCAACTTTAAGACGCTCAATAAGCTTGCAAGAGACACTCTAGCAAGGGGCCGCCGAATGAAGTATTCAGCAAAGACACTCAGTGTGAAGCATGTCTGAAGGGAAAGCAAACAAGGAATCAAAATCCTCCAGTTCCATCGCCTTCCGCAGATGTAATCCTTCAGCTGCTACATATGGATTTGTTCGGTCCAGTCTCCCCAGTGACGATCAGAGGCAGAAAATATGCATTAGTGGTCATAGATGACTACTCGCGCTACACATGAGTCATATTCATTGCCAACAAGTCTGACGTCAAAACAGAGTTACCAACGCTTCTGAAAAAGCTCAGTGTCGAGAAGAACACCAAGATCAGAAAAATACGTTCAGACAGAGGAACTGAGTTCCTTAATTCCATGGTAAAGGAGTTCTGCAAAGTAGAAGGAATAGAGCATGAGACTTCAGCTGCACACACACCTCAGCAGAATGGAGTTGCTGAACGAAAGAACAGAACTCTAAAAGAGGCAGCTAGGACTCTACTCGCAGACTCAGGACTCCCAACCAAATTCTGGGCAGAAGCAACGGATACTGCATGTTACACTCAGAACCGATCTTTACTGACAAAGCAGCATAAGAGAACACCATATGATCTCTATCTTATTTCCATATTTTTGGTTGTCATGCTTTATTCACAATAATGGGAAAGATCAGCTGAAGACTTTTGATAGCAAGTCAGATCAGGGAGTATTCTTAGGATACTCTCGGGTCAGCAAAGCTTTCAGAGTATTCAACTATCGGACTCTTTGCGTGGAGGAAAGCCCTCATGTTGTTTTTAACGAGTTTGCTACTGAAGACAGGAGCAATAACTCAAATTTTGAATCTGAGGACATCAGTAAGCAGCTACAAGATCTAAGATTAAAAGACAAATCTGAAAAGATCCAGCTATGTTGGGATGATAATTCAGACGAAGAAACTGAAGACAAATCTATCGAATCTCAACCCGCCGAGCAAGTAGGCTGAGCATTGATTCTCCCGAACGAGAATCAATCCCGGTGTAACTCGAGTCGATGAAGAAACCGTTGAGGTAATGCTGAGACCAACACTACCGAGAGCAACACCTCGGGGGGGAACGTCTAGTAATGTTCCCGAGCTGAATGCCCCTGAACCCGGTGACTCAGTAGACCATACTCTTGTTACTGAATTACTTCAATCTCAGAATAGTACAACTGAAATGCCTAATTCACCTACTATCTGTGTTGAACAAGTTTCAGATGAAGAGTTGAAACATCGTAGATCGTGGCTCGATGCTCACACTGCTGATTTAATCATTGGAGATCCTTCAGCAAATGTCAAGACAAGATCCAGATTTTGTCAAGGAGAAAGCGCATTATTTTCCTGCTTCTTGTCTACTGAAGAGCCTCAGACCATTGAGGATGCACTGAAAGATGCTAATTGGATCATTGCTATGCAGGAGGAGCTGAATCAGTTCACGAGAAACGAAGTATGGGAGCTTGTAGACAGACCCCGGCATCAACATGTTATTGGAACTAAATGGGTCTTCAAAAACAAGCGAGATGAAAACAACGTTATAGTAAGGAACAAAGCAAGACTCGTGGCTAAAGGCTACTTCGTCAAGCCGAAGGGATAGATTTCGATGAGACGTTCGCTCCGGTTGCAAGTTGGAGGCAATCGGACTATTCCTGGCCTACGCAACACATCAACGATTCGGAGTTTATCAAATGGATGTGAAGTCTGCGTTCACGAACGGCGTCCTTGAAAGAAGAAGTCTATGTGGAACAACCGCCCGGCTTTCGGCGGGGACATTAAGTATATAGACTCGGAAAGGCTCTATACGGGTTAAAACAAGCACCCGGGGGCTTGGTACGATACCCTGTCCGAGTTTCTTCTTCGTAAAGGTTTTCGAAAGGCACGATAGAGCCGCACTCTATTCAGCATTCGACCGGAAGAAGACTTATTACTTGTGCGGATCTACGTGGATGACATTATATTCGGATCAAAGAATGTCATCATGTGTCAAGCAATTTGAAAAGATGATGAAGGATAAGTTCGAGATGTCGATGATGGGTGAAATGAACTACTTCCTTGGTTTTCAAGTCAAGCAATCCGAAAAGGGAACGTTCATCAACCAAGGCAAATACACTCGAGACCTCATCAAAAGATTCGGTCGCACATCCGGCAAATCAATCAAGATCCCGATGAACACGAATATGAAGACAAGATCTTGATAAAGAGGGAGTATCGGTAGACCAAAGTTAATACCGTGCTATAATTGGTTCTTTATTATATCTAACGGCTACTCGTCCCGACATAACTTATCTTTGTAGGTGTGCGTGCTCGATTTCGGGGCGAATCCCAAGCGAGTCATATGGACTCAAGCAAAGAAGATTCTCCCCTATCTACGAGGAACACCGACATGGGTTTGTGGTATCCAGCTGATGATAATATTGAACTAAGCTGGTTATTCGATGCCGACTATGCGGGATGTAGAATAGACCGAAAATCAACTTCGAGGAACATGTCGGTTCCTTGGCGGCAAGCCGATCTCATGGTTTTCAAAGAAACGGCACTCGGTGGCCACGTCGACACCGAAGCCGAATACATGGCTCTTTGGAAGTTGTTGCGCCCGGATCCTTTGGTGGCCGAGACAAGCGATGAGAGACTATGACTTCATTCGGAATGAAGTGCCGATTTTCTGCGACAGTGCCGGTGCTATTGCAATCACTCGAGAACCCCGTACTTCACACGAGATGCAAGCACGTGGACATCAGACATCACTTCATTCGTGACCATGTCGAGAAAAAGGATATCATGATGGAGAAGATCCATACTGACAAGCAACGGGCTGATATACTGACCAAGCTTCTAGCTGAATCCAGATTTAGAGAACTTTCAGTAGAGCTAGGTCTGTTGGACCCTACTGACCCCAGTCAGTAAGAGGTTTCGGGAGAGAGACATTTCAAGAAGGGGGAATGTTCACTCTCGATCGATACATTCAAGACGTAGAGACGAAACCATCTACACGAGGTATCGGTGACTACTATGTTCGGTGACGGGTTTGCGTATCTCTACTCGGTAGTAATTTAATACAACAAGTACTTTGCATTTATGACAAAGATTCGGCATGACATTAATATCTTTTGGTTTGTCTTTATTATTAACGGCTCACATTTAATGCACGACATTCCATACATAAGTTTGCTGAACTCTGCACGCATTTAATGCATGTCTTTTCACAGTTACTACTTAGGCTATTTTACAACTGGCTTTGACTTAGGCGACTTTTGTGATCATTGCCTATTTTATAACTTCTAATCTTAACCGTCCATATCATAAAGCAAGTTTAAATTCAGTCTTCGATCGAAAACCGTTCATCTTCCTATTTGATATATATATTCGATCATATCTTTGAAACCGCTATTAGCATACTTCATAACTTTCAAATTCCGAGAAATCCGAGATCTGCATACGCAATCCTTACTTGCAACTTCATTCTCAATCTTATCTCGAATTTTATCTATTGGTATGCTTATATCTGTTAATGTATTTATTATATTTTTAAGTATCGCATTGTAAAGCACTGTTCTATCCAAGAAACGGTACTGATTCATTTCTTGTAACAGGTACTATGGCTGGTCTATCTGTCAGTTCTCCCGACAAGATAGAGGAAATCCTCAGCAAGGGCCGTATCTGGTGCGAACCACTCATGGAGTTCGACGCGTGCGAGCTCGAGTACATGGACGAGATCTTCACATATCTAAGGAAATCCGGACTTGAGGAGTTTCTATCGAGGAAGCCGACCTTCTTCCTTCCTCAACAAGTGGCGGAACAATATCTGAACTCCGACTCAGTTGGAGGAGACATTCTGGCGAGGTTCGCTGTTAACACCATTGACGACGCATCGAGGATACTGAAGCAGATGTCTATTAAACAAGCGCTGAAGAAGAGCTTCAACCTCCCGTCTGAAGGTGTCAGCACCTTGGGGTACAATGACGACGCTGTCGACACATACCTCTCCGTTTTCTGTGGCAAGCCCACAACCTTCAGAGCAGCATTTCCGAAGAATGCCATGCTACCGCAGTTCAGAGCACTGGCGTACATCGTCACTCAGCTGTTGACGAGCCAGGCTGGCTCTTTCGATCAGGTCTCCCGACCCAAGATCCATATGATGATGGCGATTTATGACTGCGTGAAAGTCAATTGGACCGACTTCTTTGTTCGCAAATATATGGCTCAGGCAGCCAAGTTCGACAAAGCTACGCGAACACTGACCGCAAAAGGAAAGCTTCTCTACGGACTTAAATTGTCAGTCATGATCGAGGATTTCTGCGAGGCTGAGCAGATCACATATGCCGACAAGGAATATTTTAATGTGAAGAAAATCCGCTTTCACAACAAGTCCGCGGCCCTGCAACAGATTGGTTCGGGGACCGGCCGCAGGCTTCGGCCATCTAAGCCTCGGCGGGCGACTCCTAAGAAAAGGACACCTCCGGCAAAATCACCTAAGGCACCAGCCAAGAGGTTGAGGAAGGCCATACCGGATACACCTTTGAACCGGGAGACTACTACTGGAAGTGGCTACCGAACCAACTCCTATTCAGCCACTACGGTTGGTAGATGAGTCTTCCTCATCTCGAGAAGACCAAGTCAGTGGAGAAAGCCGTCTCCACCGAGGAAAAAGTTCAAGAGGAACAGGGGAGAGGCTACGAAGCCCAAAGCGAAGAAGTCCAACGTCCGGATAGCCCTCTCTCGTGCCTCCGCTCGGCAGCCTACCACCGCCGACCCACGAGACTGACTTCGTTGATATCGAGTCGATTGCTGCGTCGCGTAAGAGACTCTCGGGATGGAAGCGGCGGTTATTGTCTCTAGAGCTTCCCGAGAGATCATCCAGTTCATTCCCGAGCTTGCCGACCATTCAGATTTGCTCGTCCTAGCCAAGTCGGCAAGGCTCCATATGATCCTACGCTTTCGGAGAGTGGTCTCGGCTTCAACGCCTTGTTCTACACTACTCCTGTCGCCAGCCTACACTTGGAAGAACCGAGATTGCGTGAGGAGATAGGCTATTCGAGCACGAGAACCTCAATACGATGGAGAATCTAAGGGCGGCCATGCTTGCAATCATTGCCGATCGACGCCAAGCGGCTAGCTCGGCGCCCTCGAAGGGGTCGACCACGACGGTCAGGACCCACCCAGTGATTCAGGCTCTGGAAATCCTGATGAGGGACATCCACAGGACAAGGATACCCATACTGAGGAAGCAGCACCACTCAGTATCCTTGGGCCTGAGAAGCCTTCGGCTGGTGTCTCGTCCTCAGCAGAGCCTGCTCAGCTCCTGCTCAAGTCGACATACGACGTAGCGCCCAACCCATCTGCCAAGAGATCCCGTTCAGTTGCCAAAGCTCTAACTGCACAAGGAGTTAAAAATCAGGAATTGGCGAAGGCTGTCCACAATGTGTGGGAGAAGTCTGCATTGGCCACCAACTCTGAGCTTCAGGGGCTGAAATCCAGCATCTCTACATCAGCTACCCCTGATGTCTCCGCTCTCATATCTGAAGCATTGGCCCAGCAGCAACAGCAGTTTCAGACTCAGCTAAGGACAATTCAGGAGGGACAGGCCAAGCTCCTTGGACAATTTCAGAACGCCTTGTCCGCTCATACTAAGTCATTCACCGAGCAAGCCCAGGCCACGGAGAACAGACTAGACCTCATTCAACTGGTCGTGGAGGATAAGATCGGTGAGAAACTAGCTGAATTGAAGTCAGAAGCCGTTCTCTCTCATACAGCATACAAGGACGCACTCATATCTGAGAGGAACAGCTACATCTAGCATTGGAGAAAGTGCATAACAGACTGGACGACTTGTCCACTGCTAATCAGAAGCTAGAGAAGAAGGTACTCATCCCAACCCCGGCTGTACTTGATGATGCCAAAATGGGGGAAGGAAAGAAGAAGGGTACTGAGAAAGAAAGTGAAGGAAGTGAAGGAAAGAAAAAGAGTACTGAGAAGCTGACTCCCACTAAACCTTCTAGACTACTGAAAGGGACAGCTACTGAAGGAAAGAAGGGGACTGAGAAGAAGAAATCTATTGCTGACATTAGCAAAACTCGGTCTCGTAAAACTCGGACTCGAGACTCCGGGTAAGGCCTGGGGTGTTTCGGCTACGAGCACAACCTGAAACCGGCCCAAGTGGCTCAGAGACCCCAGCAGACTACTCGGGCAACCCGGACTCCCAAAGACATTATTAAGGAGGTTGCTTGAGTACGCCGAACAAAGCGGTGGAGGACTCGGAAGAAGAAGAGGCTCCTCTTCCACCACCGGTTCAAGAAGGCAAGGGCAAACAAAAGCTTAAAATTCCAACCCCTCCAAAGAAAGCGATTAAGGTACATATCTGCCGAGGAGGAAGCCCAAATAGCTGCGGATGAGTGGCGGCGGCCGAGAAATTGCAGAGGCCGAAGCGGCTAACAAGCCAAAGTCTAAGCCTGCTAAAGGAAAGACTAAAGCCCCATCCGAGAGGAGGAAAGAAATCGCTAGAGCGCCTCCGAGAAAGCTCATCATAACGAGATGAAGAGGACAGAGAAAAGGAAAAGGAGCAAGCAGCAGAAGAGTACGAAAGGTAGGGTACGTCCAAATCTAGATCTAGTACCCTCGCCGAATCGAAGAAGCCCCTCAAAGCAAGCCACCGATACACAAGGAGATGAAATCGAAGCCATATTTGATCTCGATGAACGAGATATCTATACAGAGGCGAGGAGGCAAGGCAGATTCAGCCGCCGAGACGAGAATTTGGAAGGCGGACCTTGAAGCTCGATGAAAAGGATCGAAGAGGAGGCCAGCCGAGAGTGCCTTCTAAAGCCGATATTCCATACGGATACAGGAAATTCGGGAAGCCGCTGACTGAAATTTCAAAGATGGCCAAGAACGAGATGAATGGATACCGGCTGCTCAATCAAAGATGGGAAAATGCGAAAATTGAGTTCATCAAAAGGAACTATTTCGGAGGTTACGGTCCAACGAGACAAGGATTGAAGCTTACATGGAATGGATGTTCGCTACGAACCCGAACCCAACCCATACCTCGACAAAGCCATATCGAAGGTATAGAAGTCGGTGTTCGGGACCCCGGAATCATACCTCCACCGAGAAGACAGGATGACTCGATACACTTTGGTACGATTGAAGCTGAAGTGAAGCATGCCGCAGCGAAGAAAGAACTTGCTGAAGATGAGCCTGCTGATTTTGCAGAATTTTTGAAGCTAAGGAAGATCACATACAGGATGTATGGAGTGCCGCTCCCTGAAGATCAGACTCAAGAGTTCATGGACAGAATCAAGAAGTTCAGTGGCCCTCCTCCTTAGATCTTTAGCTCATTCTCTTAGCATAGCAAGATTGTATCTGTACTGAATTTCTCTTATATTTATACAATCTGCTTTTGGCTCTGACAACTACTTGTTGTCTATACAGCCGTGTTTGTTTTATGCTTTAACACTCAGAATCCACGAAGTGATTGCTTGGCTCACACTCTCTTTATTACATGTCGGTGATTGCTTTGATAGATTCTGCTAGCCTGTTTTGTTTGCAATGGGGGAAATTGTTCTGTTTACCCTATTTGCTTTATAGTCTAGAACTGATGGAACATCTCCACTGATCCTACTTGTAATATTTGTAAGGAGTTTTTGTTTCTATCTGTTTAGTGTTAGCATAGATGATAGGTTTTGGCATCATCAAATAGGGGGAAATTGTTGGGTGATGATTCAATCCTCAGCATGATCATACTTGTGGGAAATGATTCTATCTTCTATACTGAATCACGCTCAGTAGCCTCGTGCTCTGACTGTTGAGAAGATTTGAAGATCCCAAAACCCTATCTGATTGGTGAACCATTCCTTTGTATTCGTAGTTGTCTCTGAGGTTTCAGACTCAGTAGACACTCTGCTCTGGTCAAGGCGCTCAGTAGCTCATCAGCCTCGGCACCAGTGTAGAAGACTCGGTGAATCTTTGGACTCGGCAGAGAACGATATGCGAGAGAGTCGGTTGAACCGAACTCGGCAGAGTAGTTCATTGGACTCGAGCTGATTTTCGATAGACCCTTCTCGACTGTCTATCTACCGAATACAAAATCGGACTCAGCATTGGGCCGACGTCTTCTGAACTGTCTGAATCTTTTGATAAGCTATCAGTGTTGTCAAGTACGAGGAAGAGAGAAGTCAACTTCAGTTGCCTCGAAGTTTGTTCTGTCTCAACCACCACATCCACCTCGACAAATGACAAGCATACACGTGTCGTCTCACCTACTAAAGCTACGATCAACATATTTCCGTAAAAGGAGGGAAAGGACACCTGTACCTACTACACAAAAGAGCCGTTTGCTACCACAAAAGAGGGAAAAAGAAGAAGATCGTCTCCAACGGATCTATTCTTCTCTCCACTCTATAAATAGAGGGATCATTCAAGATTTGAAACACACGACGCCTAGAACACAAGAGAGCGCGAAAAGAGCGAATTCCAAAGAACTAAGTCTTCCGCAAGAATCAACCGAGTTATCTCCCGGCGAAAGACTACATACGACTCAAAAGGAACCAAGCCGAACCGACATAAGCTTCTAGTATCCAAGCGACCGACACGAACCTATAGCTAAACCCTCAACTCGTTCGTCGCTCTAGATAGCTACATTCTCGTTCCTTATCCCTCTAACCCTAAGCTCACTTGTTATATCCATAGCTTAGACGAAGGAGTTCACATTTGAACCCAATCCTTATTGTATAAGGACTCCTTCATTGTTGGAGAAGTTTGTCAAACACTTAAAGTTTGATAGAATTGTAAACTAGGACTTGCTCAGTATAATCCCCAAGCCACGGCTTTGTCCACAGTGTACAAGCCGAGCGAGACTAACTCAGTATAATAAATAGCCTCCTGATCTATCGGGACAGTGGACGTAGGATTGTTGATATCCGAACCACTTTAAAAATATCTGTGTCGTTTACTTACTGTTTCATTGGTTTTACTGTGCATACTCAACATCATATTTAAAATCGATTTAACCGTCTCGGATTCGAACTTCTTATCTACCGAACCGAGACTTGCATAAAACGTTTTCCTCATTAAAACCGATTTGGGCCTACACAATTCCGCACACTAAACTCTCACCGATCGATACCGAATTCGACCTAGTCGGTTAGCATATCTCAGTGAGTCGGTACTCTTTTAGCCTTTAACACGATTCGGAAACGGTTATGCAGTGTCGTTGAACTATTTCGATGCGGCACCTTCCCCGAATAGGACTGTTCGTGTTCAAAAGTTGAGAAATTTGGATTCGAGTGTATTCACCCCCCCCCTCTACACCCGAACTCACTCACGGGACCAACAAAGCATGCTTTCTAGCTTCTCCTTAGCTCCCAGTGCTGTTCGGTCATCAGTCCTCTCCGGACCTCATCACTTCTCCCGAGTGAGTCATAATCTTTTTCGCACGTCCGTGAGCTTCGGCGAGTTTGGCTATTTCGCAGTCTTTCTCGGAGTTGTCCTTAGTCAGAACTGAGATCTGAGTTTCTTGAAGCTGAGACTTAGTCATAAGAGATTCAATCTCTTCCTTGAGTCTCGCAACTAGATCCACTGACTCAGTAGAGACCTGACAATCAGAAGAAAGTCTCTGATTCTCAGCCTTTACCTGTTCAAGTTCCTGGATAGTTCTGCTGAATTCTCTGCTCAGCTGAATCTGTTCATCTAGTAGATCGTCATAGGCTTGTACCACATCTAGAGAATCATCTGAGACCGAGCACGTGTCGTGTGTGCTGTGTGAAGAAGAGGTTTTATTAAGTTTAGAATTTACCTCAGCCTCTTCTCCGGCCATCAGACAGTATTCGGCTGACTCATCAGGAACTGTCTCTGCAACCTCAACTGCGACGAACGCGGCTTCGTCTTCAGAGGAATACATGAATGTATCCTCTTCTATTGAGTTGTCGGATATCTCTCCGGCTATGTAGGCCTGCCTTCGCTTGGCACATTTTTCTCTTACGGCTCGCCGTTACGCTCTTTGAGAGCTGAGAGTTCGGGACAATCATGCGATAGTGTCCCTCCTTCTTACGGATTGTAGCGAGTGGATGTTCTCTTTGCTCTTACCAGTTGAGTCTTTAGACGGAGCGGCAAGCAGAACTCGATTTCCCGCATTCAGTATAAGGATTAGATTCTTCTTTCTTATGATAGTCTTTCTTACTCGAAGAAGAATCTCGGTTGTATTTCCTCGACTTTCGACTTTCACCTTTTCCCTCGATATTTGAGAGCCATCGGTGCTAGGCGATCGGGGCTGGAGTCTCGGAAGACTTTGCTCCGATGTGGCCATAGCTTTGCTTGAGGAAATAGGCTTGGCTCCTGTGTTCTTGATGTTGCCTTGAAGGCATGGTCGAACCGTGTGTCGATTGGAGCGCTTAAGCACTTTTGGGGTAGGCTATGCTCGAATTCCTCCGATTTTAATTCTGAAAATATAACATCAGGAGTTAGAGCATTTAGATCAGAGCGACGTAAATAAGTAGCAAAAGGAAGCCACTTCTGTCGGGGCAACGCTCTCAAGATCTTGGTGTTCATCTCCTTGTTGGTGAACGACCTCCCCAGCCCATTGATGACATTGACTTGATTGGTGAATCTGACACTCAGCTTGTCAATGGTTTCAATAGGCTCCATTGCAAAGGCGTCGAACTTCTGAAGCTCTAGCTCGAGCTTGTTTTCTTTGATCTGAGGGGTTCCATGGCTCAGTACAGCCAAGGCGTCCCATAGCTCTTTCACCGTCTTGCAATCCTGTACCCTTCCGAGGTGTGAATCACTGAGCGTAGTCAGTATGGCATTACGTGCAACTCGGTCAAGGTTGTGCAACTTCTTTTCCTCAGGCGTGAAGGCAGATTTATCTTTGGGAACCTTAGCACCAGTTTGTGCTCCTGCGCCTCCTCCAGCAGCAAATACTACGCTGTCGATCATGGGAATGATCGGTCCTGACTCTAGGACATCTGACATGCTGTCGTGGAGTGACGTTAGGTGTGCCTCCATACGTACGCGCCATACCGTGTAGTTCTCTATTGAGAACATCGGTACCATCCTAATACCTGACATATCAGACATTGTAAGAGTAAGAGTATAAGGATGCTGAAAAGATGCTTATGCAGTGAAAACGGTTTTCAGGATCAGTTCGAGAGGACCAATATTTCAGAATCGGCGATCAGTTGAACACCGTGAGCTCTGATACCAATTGTTGGTCCGGAGACGATAAGTCAGGTGTAGAGGGGGGGGTGAATACACCTGAGCTCAGTTTCTTTTTCTCAATGAAGGTCAGCTGAGCTGATGATTGCAACTAATGAACAGTTCCAAATAAGCCTTCGATCGCGGGACAGAGTGAGTCAGCTACTGAGCTCTCTCCTACTGACTGTTGTCAGTACTTTGAGAATCAGTCGAAGACTGTTGTGCGGAAAGTGTGGGGCCCGGAATTCGTCTCTTTTGAAAACACGTTTTAGCAAATTAAATCTTTTGGATGTGCGCTTTATAAAATACGTTTTATGCAAGCTTATGATTTTCAAGTCAGTTGAATGCTATGCAATAAAACAGTAAAGGAACACAAGCGATTTAACGTGGTTCGGATATGCAAGATCCTACGTCCACGGTCCTGAACAAAGCAGGAGAACTTGTTGATTATTCTGAGCAAGCCTCGGCGGGGATACGTGCGATTGGGACGGTTCCCTCTAAGTTATAGTCCTTAGAGACTTTACAATCCAAACCTAAGTCTGAAAGGGAAGGGAATTTTCTCCAACTGAGAAGGAGTTCTTACAATAAGAACAATTCACTAAATGCGAACTCCTTCGAATCTAAGCTATAGATATGACAATGAGCTTAGTCTAGAGAAGAAAGGGATCTAAGAACTCTAGAGAGAAAAACTGAGAAATCTTCTAAGTATGCAAGTTTTCCTCTGGATGAACTTTGAGAGTTCTAGAGCGTTTATGAACTTGAGCTTGTCCCTTCGAAATTCCGTCACTCGGAGCTTCAAAAACTTCTCTATTTATAGTTGTGAGTTATGGCATATGTCCGTTGGAGACGACGATGCCACATGTCACAAGCTTCCAAGGAAAATGGCCATAATTCGAACTTGTTGCAGCAGGGCAGTTAATGCACTGTTCATGAGAGCAGCTTTACTGTGTAGAGTAGGTAAGCGTTGTCGGCTTCTCATTGGTCGAGGTTTGTAGTTGGTGAGAATGTCGAGTTGACCATTCAACAACCTCGTATGTCTTCGCCGAACTTTTCAAAAAGACTTGAATAGTTGGGTCGCTTTCCGAAGGATACGGTGGGCGAAAAGTCTCTGTCTTCTTCACTGAGTCGGGCGACGGGGCATCTACCGAGTAGGTCGGTCGGCGACCGCGAAGGTCTCGTGCTTGTTTCGTTCTTCGCCGATGACTATCGCTGGGAGTAGTCTTCTCCGATGATTTGTCGGTGATGCGCCGTCTTCGACCGAGTGGAAGATCGGTGGCGACCGAAGAACACAAGCGATTACACGATGACGTGGGGTTCTGAAAAGTATCTTCGACAGAAGATCAGTTCAACAACTACCCCGTACAGGACTTAGACACAAATAATAAACAATACATCAAGTCTAACCTATACATCAGCTAATCCTAACGACATACTAATCTACTGATATCAGCTAGGTTTTGGGATCTTCAATTCCATAGTACTACTATGATTTCCCCCAATTTTCTTTTAACCGAACAACAGCTGAGTATCATCTACTGACTCATATCCAACAACTTGTCTTCAGTTTCCTCATCTGAATCATCATCCCAACAAAGCTGGATCTTTTCAACTTTATCTTTTAGGCTTAGATCCTGTAGCTGCTTACTAATGTCCTCAGATTCAGAATTAGAGTTATTGCTCCTGTCTTCAGTAGCAAACTCATTAAAAACAACATGAGGGTTTTCCTCCATGCAAAGGGTTCGATAGTTGAATACTCTGAAAGCTTTGCTGACCCGAGAGTATCCTAAGAATACTCCCTGATCTGACTTGCTATCAAAAGTTTTCAGCTGATCTTTCCCATTATTGTGGATAAACCACGAGCACCCAAAAATATGGAAATAGGATAGAGAAGGTTTCCTGCCGTTCCATAGTTCATATGGTGCTCTCTTATGTTGCTTTGTCAGTAGAGATTGGTTCTGAGTGTAACAAGCAGTATTAGTGGCTTCTGCCCAGAATTTGGCTGAGAGTCCTGAGTCTGCGAGTAGAGTTCTAGCTGCTTCTTTGAGAGTTCTGTTCATTCGTTCAGCAACTCCATTTTGCTGAGGTGTGCGAGCAGCCGATGTCTCATGCTCTATTCCTTCTGCTTTGCAGAACTCCTCTATCATAGAATTAAGGAACTCAGTTCCTCTGTCAGAACGGATTTTGACAATTTTGGTGTTCTTCTCGACACTGAGCCTTTTCAGAAGCCTTGGTAACTCTATTTTGATGTCAGACTTGTTGGCAATGAATATGACCCAAGTATAGCGCCAGTAGTCATCGATGACCACTAAAGCATATTTCTTCCTCTAATCATCACTGGAGAGACTGGACCGAACAAATCCATATGTAGCAGTTGAAGGATTCCATGAGTGGAAGGAGATGGAACAGGTGGATTTTGATTCCTTGTTTGCTTTCCCTTCAGACATGCTTCACACTGAGTGTCTTTGCTGAATACTTCATTCGGCAGTCCTCTTGCTACAGTGTTTCTTGCTAGTTTGTTGAGCGTCTTGAAGTTGAGATAGCTGAGTCTCCTGTGCCACAGCCACCCCGTTCGGTTGTCGTTCTTCGCTAACAAACAAGCTTCAGGTTCAGTTGAGTTCCAGTCAGCTACATAGATATTCTTCTTGCGCGAACCTGATAACACTGTTTTCCCTGTGGATTTATCAATGACATCACAGAAACCAGCGTCAAATATCACTCTATTCGAGTTATCACAAAATTGACTAACAGAGAGAAGGTTGTGCTGAAGTCCTTCAATATATGATACTCTTGGAACTTTGGCAGTTCCAATGCTGAGTGTTCCAAATCCTCTTGTGTAGCCTTTAGCATTGTCTCCAAACTCAATTCTGGATCCTTCTTCAGGGATATAATTCTTCAGCAGACTCTTTTGATATGTCATATGTCATGAGCATCCGCTGTCCACATACCATGGGTCTTTCTGCACCTACAAAACATAATTATATTCAGGTACCCTTTATTTTCATTTTGGGTCCTTAGATGTTAGTTTTAGTAACCCATATTTATCTTACGACCCTGGTGATTTCAGACAACTTCTTTCCACTTGAGTCAACGTATTTGACCATCGGGCTGGTCGATCTCGACTTCTTAGGCTTTTTTGGTTCAGGAGTCCGGATCTTCTGAGTTGGTGGACTGCTGAACTTTGCCTTTTGTGCGATTTTCTTCTTCTTCTGACTCTTGGATCCTTTTCTGACTATAGGATCATAATAGTATGACCCATACTGAGCAGGATGTGTCAGCTGAGGAGGTCCATACTGATCAGCCCACTTTGGCTTGCTAGTTCCCCCTTGACTGAACTGGGGTGTTTTGGTGCTGATCTTTTGGCCAGAATGCTGATGTGTAGGATGAGGTGCCTTTATATTTTGTTTGTTCTTGGCTAGAGGGTTCAGTATGTTTGCATTGATTGTCTCCCCTCGAACAAACCTATCAGCAAGTCGCACTTCTGAGTGTACGGGGGCAGATGAGGAAGCACCCTGGCTGAAACCAAGTCCTTCCTTGCAGTGCTTGGGCTTGTTGCTTGCTAGCATAGCCTCCAGCTTCTTTTCAGCGCCCATGTACCGCTCAGTCATCAGGTTCCTCCAGACATCATCACTTTTCTTCGGTGTGTCGTGCTCGGTCCGAAGTCCCGATATTTGTTGCTTGATGAGCTCGGTTCAGTATCTTTTCGAGTTAAGTCCTTGGTCGAACCGAGATCTGATCTTCTTGATCGTTGAGACTTGGTCATCAGAGAGTTTATCTCCTCCCTGAGTCTCAACACAAGTCCTTTAGAATCAGTAGCAACCTGACTCTCCTGAGAAAGTCTCTGATTCTCCACTTTCAGGGTATCCAACTCCTGAAGAGTCTTACCGAGCCGAGCACTCGCCCGAATACGTTCGTCTAGAAGTTCTTCATATCTTTGTCGACGTCCAGATTCTCGTCTGCTCCTGAAATAGTGTCGTGTGTGCAGTGTGAAGGAGAGTTAAATAGTTCATGAGAGTTTACCTCATCCTCTTCTCCTGCCATTAGACACTTTTCAACACTTTCTTCAGCTTCAAGCTCTAGGGCCATGAAAGCTGCTTCATCATCGGATGAATCCATGAAGGAGTTGACTTCTTCTGAGTTGTCTGAGAGTTCACCAGCTATGTATGCTTGTCTCTTCTTGGCGAATTTCTCTCTCCTTGCTTTTCGTGCTGCTCGTTCAGAACTACTGAGCTTAGGACAGTCATACTGATAGTGTCCTGGCTTCTTGCAGTTGTGGCAGGCAATGACTCTTTCTTCTTTGCTTTCGCTGTCTTTTGATGGAGCTGAGTCATCACTCTTTCTGCATTTAGAAGTATGCGAGTCAGGAGTGTGTTTAGGCGTGTATTCAAACTTACCTTTCGATTCTCGATAGGCTTTAGTCACTTTTCTGCACCGCTCCTTTTCCTTCTGATATTTCACGGCAAGCAGTGCGTACTTCTGAGCGAGACTTCCTTCTTGTATGTCGTTGAGTGAAGGTTCAGTCTTACTCGACAGAGGAGACGCTGTGATGACTGATGCTTTGAAGGCATGGTCAATTTTGGTGTCAGCTTCAGCTCGCTGCTTTCGTTGAGGTCTGTCAAACTCGAATTCCTCTGCTTGAAGTTCTGAAAAGATATGGTCATGAGTAACAATATCTAAGTCAGAATATCGTAATAATGTAGCAAAAGGAGTCCAATGACCGTCTGGCAGTGCCCTCAGTATTTTGAGATTCATTTCTCGGTTGGAGAAAGCCTACTGAGCGCGTATCACTACGGAAGATAGAATCATTTCCCACTAAGTATTACACTGCTGAGGATAGAATCATCACCCAACAAACACATCTCACTGTGATCCGTCAATACACCACCTTAAGTGTACCAGTAAAGACAAGCAGCTAAGACAAGCCACTTCTTATCTAAACTACAGCTTAAACCGACAACTTATCCTTAAGTTGTCTCAGCTGTGATAACTATTTATATCTTGTCAGTTCAACCAATTTGTGTTGTCTTCTGTGATACCCGACACACCACACAAATCTAACTTTTATATAAGATAAAGGATAACATGTGCAAATATACATATTTATCAGATAGGAGAATAAAATAGTGGTAAGGACAAAAACACATTGTATACAAGCATAAAAAGTGCTTCCAGTATACAAAATCCCAACAGCATATTGGAACCCATTGTTATTGCGAGTGTAGAAGAAGAAAATCGAATGAATGTAACAGCTGGGGCCGGGTGTAGTAGCGACACGGCAGGTCCTTCAATGGTACAAGAACCGTCCTTGAAGTATTCGTCCTTAATAATGAAACAAGCAGAAGCAGTTGCAGGGCAAATGGTGAAACTCATGAAGCTGATTGAGGATGCAACGTCTGAATTGTTTAACAACAATTCATTTAAGAAAACGGTTGATTCCGGTGTACCAGAATCTGTTTCTTTGGTTGATGACCAGGTAGAAGAGATTTATGGTGATTTCTGGAATTCTGAAGAAGTGAAGGAATCCATGTTTTCTATTGACACGACGAGGCTTATGGTGAAGAATTACATGGATGAATTACCGAGCTTTAGTTTGGGGATGACACAACTATTCCGGCCAACACAACTTGATAAGGTAAAAATGATGTTTATTTTGGGTTAGAACATTATTTTATGAACTGACATTTACGTTGATTTTCCTTGTTGTATGGAAATTTGAACGAAGACAAGGTTGAGCCTCCTACCACTGGCCCGAACATATCCACTGACAGTCCCGGAATTTCGAAAGAAGCCAATGTGGAGTGTCATGGTTCAGACCTTATCCTGGATCAAGGTGAGGAAGAATTGGCTAGGGCCATTGAGGCTATAGCGGGAGTTGTCGTTAGCTTAAATGAAGAGCACGGTAAATTGGAGAAAGAGGAAAGCCGTAAAGAAGAGCACGTTAATACGGAGGAAGTGGTACTTAGTACTTGTACTTATCTAAATATATGAGTAAGTGATCTTGTGTTTTTTCCTTATTAATTAGTTTTTTCTTGGTAACAGATGACTGTGGGAGGTCATACCACTAAAGGAGTTCAGTTTGCAGGAAGTGAAGGAGTTCATGTTGAAGACAGAGTTGGTGATAAAGGTGCAGGACAAGTTCGTTTGTTCTTCTGGATAATCTGTATGAAACTGTATGCATAAACCTCATTCTGTGTAAGCGTAATTATTGAATATCATAAGCACGAAAATATATGTTTCATACATAGTTGGTGATACAGTTGCATGGCTGGTTATTTTGACCTTCTGGAAAATGTGTTTCGAGGTTATGCATAAACTTTCTTCTTTGTATGCATAAATTATGAATTGCATAAGCATGAAATTACATGATGAATACCTAGTTTGTGATACAGCTGCAGGCCAGGTTAGTTTGGTTTTCTGCAAATTCTGTTTCCAGCGTATGCATAAAGCTTTTTATTTGTATGCATAAATTATGAATTGCATAAGCACGAAAATACATGTTGAATACATAGTTGGTGATACAGTTGCAGGCCTGGTTAGTTTGGTATTCTGTAAAATCTGTTTCAAAGGTATGCATAAACTTTATTCTGTGTATGCATAAATTATTAATTGTATAAGCATAAAAATAATTATTTCATTTTCCATCTTTATAACCCCTTTCATGTATTATATATAAGTAGTTATTGCATATGTAGTTGAATAATTATGCACACCGAATTCATGATATTTAAGTTGGAATTACAAAAAAATTTAAGGGGGGCTCTGAGAACGAGGAAGATGAGTCAGAAACCCATTCCGAAAATAAGGGTGAAGGGAGTTCGAAGGCGGCGGTACAATATATATACTACGCTTATTAAATCATCATATTTAAATTGACAAACTATTTCAGTACTATGCTAATGATTTTGAATTTCTAGGTTACAAGCCGAATGCCTTGCCGGAATAAATCTTCAATGAAGAGTGCGAAGGCCAAGAAATCACCGTACATTCTGCGTTACGTGGACGCATCAAGAAATTTAACAAAAACGGATATTACCATCTGTTGGTTCAGCCTTTTTGTGGATGATGATAATTGGTATGGTAATTCATGGATCATATTATATAAATTATTCTTGTTTGATAGATAGTAATGACTTATGTTGAACTCTTTCTGTTGCTAGTTTGCTGTTTGATTGGAAAGAATTTAAGATTTATGCCCAAAAGTTGTGGGGCTTGAAGCAAAGCAACTGGGTTCATAATCTTATAATTGATGCATGGGGTGCCATTCTAAACAAAAGGGAGCAAGTGAAGTCGGATGAATCACCGCTACGGCTGTTTGCTCCATTGAGGGTACGTATAATTCAATAAGATTAGAAACTTTAAATGAACCATGTAGATGATGAATTATGCATTAACAATGTTTAATAAACACAGAGCGGCACAGTGGTGTGTCCCGAGAAAGACATTGATTCGTTTAAGAAGCAGGAAATTTTCAATATAGGAATGGCTACGACGCTGACAACACATAAAGTTGCTAATCTGAATAAGATCCAACTAGTAATTGCAATTACAGGACTTCAGCTGTTTTTATTTTGGCGCATGTTGGCTAATTGGAAATTATTTGCTTCTTATGTAGTATGTTTTCCTGATTGAGAATGAGGGCTGCGACTTCATGATCTGTTTTGATTTGAGGATGAAGAGGACTTTCATAATTGATAATACCACTGACCACAAAAGCATTAATAGGAAAGTGGTGTATGGAAACATACCCAATGATTTGGTGAGAAAAATATTGAGTTACATAGTATTTTTTTTTATCTTCATAATGAAATTGCAACCTTCTTAAATAATAGTTGAATTGCTCTATATTTTTTTTGTTCTTAGACATATCTGTTGTCTCAATACCTGACGGAGATGTAATGCACAAGCCGTGCAAAGATGGTAGAGAAATGCGAGGCAGAAATGATCATTCCACTGTGGGGGAACATATCGAAATTTATGGATTCAGGTCTGTATTTAATAAGCATAAAATAATAGAACAATGCGCATAAATTTTGAGAAAGGTAAGCATAAGTATTTTTGCGACAATACTAACTGATAAATATAAATGATTTCTTGCAGGAGTTTATTTGATGAGACACATGGAGACGTTCAAGGATGATTTAATCAACTGTAACACGGGATTTCTAAGGAAAGGTGTGAAGCTAATAAAGCTTTTGAGGATGCGGTATTGTTTGAGCAAAGTAAATTTCGATGATAACAAAATGAAGGAGACGGTTGAACTAGAGGCGGTTGGTCATGCAGATAAGAATGAACTTGATTATAAAGAATGTGTCAAAGAAATGCTTGATAGTTAGAATGTTGGGTTTAGCGACTGTTTGGTTTGGAGAATTTCGTTGGAAAAACTTAGAACTTATGATGGTTTTTATGTTTTTTAAGGATTAAGTGGTGGAAGAAATGTAGTGGAAAACTTCTTTTGGTATATTCAAGTATTCTAAGTTATGGATTTATAACTTGTTTTTTATGCAAATAAAAATTGGAGACTATGCAGATTTATAAACATACTTGTAGATAAAAAATGGATATGCAAAAAAAATACATATCATAAGCATGACAATACAATACGATATGCATGAAATATAAAACCTTAAACATAATGAGTAACATAAAAGTTGAACATGAGAAAATATATAGATATGCATGAAGTCATAAAACAAATGCAAGAAAATTCAATACGGTATGCATGATGTATAAAACATTTAACATAATCAGTACCATAAAGGTTGAACTTGAGAAGTAAAGTACATATGCATGAAAGTCATAAAACACATGCATAAAAAATAACGGTCGTATGTATGAAAATAAGATAACATAAAGTAAAAGCGATTTAGTTAATACAAATTAGTCCAAATAATGAAATGGTTCAATGGATATGTCTCTACTAAGGTCTGCATAAAAACTTAAGACGAATCTTCAACATCCTTAACGTTAGGGCAGTTTCTTGAATCGTGATGTCCCATCTGGTTGCATTTCCGACACATCCTTTGAGGCTTCAACTTAGCACGCAATGTCGCCTCCTTCCTAGACTGTATTCTACTGCCCGAGCCCTTGGTTTTTACTTGATCTAGTGGCAGAACCTCGACATCTTGAGGGATATGTGAGCCATAAAACTTTCAAACGTGTTTTGGTTAAGCTTACTACTTGAACCGCCTTCATCATCAATCTGACATTTCCAGACCAAATCATCAAAATCAGACAGTAGTTCGTTCATACGTGCAGGGTTGCCGGCAACCAAACCCGTCCATTTGAATACTACGTCCAACAACTTCTTAGTGGCATCTGCAGCAGAATGGCCGACATTCCCAACTTCAGAAAGCTTATCAAAACGTTTGAAAGACACATTTCTACCCCAACGAGAAAGGACACAAGAATCTGGAACACAATTGTTATTGAAATTCTTGAACACTTTCAAAATGTGTCTACACAACAGACCGTGCATCTCCATCTTCCTGCATGTGCATGAAACCCTGAAATCAACAACATTAAACGTAATGTTGAAAACAACAACTGTGTTATCATCAATTTCAAACATCTTCACGCAACCACTGTCGGTTATTTTATGAATAGAACACATGTTCACAACTTCAACCCATTCACCCTGCACCTTACTGAACATAGTGTTTGAATACACTGCAGCCAAACTTCGCTCCAAAGGCAACGTTGTTACTAAAATTGGTAAACTACCATCATCCGCTGCGTTAAGATTGTCCAGTTTGTGTCGTTGAGCATTTATTGCACTCTCGAACAATAAATAAAACATGAGCAGATTGGCCTTCGATTTTAAGTAAGTCCGAAAAAAATGATTCTCGCTCTCGGACATGGATGTTGTGTGAAACAATTCAGACATTGGGAAGTCTCAAAAATAAGCAGGAATCCAATAATGGCGTAGGTCAAACATCCCATCAAGCCAATCATGACCAACCAAATCAAATTCCAATAAAACCGATTTCCACTTCGCGTCGAACTCCTCCGGTTGCAGGTCGCTATTCCACACAATGTCATTAAATCTTTTGGTGAAATCAGTGTTTTTTCTTAATGACACCGAAATCTTATCCGGAACTTTCAGCATGATGTGCCACATACAAAAGCGATAACACATTTCGGGCATAACATTCTCCATTACAATCTTCACGGAAGGATCCTGATCGGTTATTAGTAGCTTCGGACAACCGCCCATGCAAGTTTTGAATGTGTTAAGTAACCAAGAATATGACTCCACCGTCTCTGAAGACAACAAACCCGCTGCAAACGTAATACACTTGCCGAGGTTGTCGAGGCCGCTGAAGGGAACAAAAATCATGCCGTAGCTGCATAAAAAAATTGAAATTGAAATTCCTTAGTTTGCATAAAATCTATTCTGTATGAGCATTATTGAAAGGAATCATGAGCATGAAATCAGTAAAAGACTATTCGATATTATATGAATGTGTATGATTACGTGCATAAAAGATATGTACAATGTGCATAAATAAAACATTTCGTATGCATAAAACTATCACTGCGAGCAATAAGAATTTGAAAAACCATACTAACTCCTATCAGCTACATAGAAAAACAAGTACCTGTTGGTTGAATAAGTTGCATCCATTGATAACGAATCTCCAAATATCTTGTAATTGACAATACATATATCTTCAGCCCAAAATATACGCTTCAATTCCCCTCCGTCCGTAAAATATTCGTAAAAGAAATTCGGGTTCCTATCACGAGCTTCCTTCATTTTATCCAACATCATTTGTGCGTCCGCACCCTCAGCACATATACGAAGATCACGGTGGAAATTTTTAAAATCTACTCCATCACAACCGATGTTCTCATAACTGCCAACCAACTCACTAAACATTCTATATGACCTCACCGGACCAACATTAGAACGCGCACAACTAAGGACGAAATTCTTGTGAACGGAAGTCATGGTCCGATTGTATCTCCTGAATTGCTTGTGAGTTGATAATAACAAAGGATGTGTGTGTGCCTCGTGAAATAAATCAACAACAAAACCTTCGGGGTGGGATTTAAATACAACGCGTGCAAAGCAAGATGACCATTTTGAATTACACCTTCGTTTTGTTTTTTTCGAATTAACATTATCAACATCCATGAATTTCTCCCCTTCTCTACTGCACACCAAATATCTACGCATAATAGACCCATCCCCATGACGTTTTATCGACTAGTTACAGATATCGAAACCGCGCAAACCTCCGTAGTCTCTATAGAAAGTTTCGGCCTCATCAAGAGTATCAAATTTCCGTCCAACATACGATTTCAATTCGGCCGCGCAATCGGGAATGTAAATGGATTCATCGGATTCAAGAGACATAATTGACTGTAACAGTTCAACCATTAAACAAACTGCATGCATGAATGTTACATAGTATCAGCATAAACTAACAAATACATATGCATGAACATTGTATTTACGTATACAAATGAATGGGGAATAGTGAATCTACAACAGAACAACAATACTTAATCGATACATACATATCATAAATCAAGTACAGAAACCCTAATCACCAATAACGCCTTCTACCCTATAAATCCAAAAAAACCGCTGAAATGAAATCGACCTTCAAGAATTTGAACCCAACAAATCATTCAACAAATATCGAACTACAATTTTTCCAAAACCATAAGTAATTCTTACCTTCGCAGCAAAATCTGTAAAAAACCAAAAAATGTGCAGAAATCAATCTTCAAAATCGGCTATAATCGGGATAAATCGATCGGGAAAACGAGCTTAAATCACGGAAGAAACATAGAACTTCGAAACCAACGAGAAATAATAGACTTCCGATTGGTCGATTTGAAGAAACCTTTCTGCTGAGTATGAAGTTTTGAACACCCGGTGTTGCAGATTATGAAACGGACGAAAAAAAAACTAGGGAAAAGAAATGAGAAAGATTACATATTTGCCCTTAATGAGGTAAATTATTCCTTTTTTGCTTTAAATTTAAATGCCTTTTGGGGATAAAATGATAGCCTTAGATTTTCGATATGGAGGGATGAGATCGGTTCTCGTATCTCTTTTGAGATTAGAATCTCATATGATCCATTTCCTATATATATATATATATATATATATATATATATATATATATATATAGGGTATGGATCTAGGGAGATCCATCCCTCATATAAGATATGAGAACCGATCCTATGCGTTGATCGGGTCTCATCTAATGGTCCATATTAATTCCTTCTTTGTTTTAAAAAAAACACAAAATGAGAAAAGGGCATTATGGGTAAACAAAATTGAATGTTTTTGGGGGCAATTTCAGAAAACCAAAACATTTGAACCCTTTTCATTTCACCCACTCGACAACTCCCTTCCACTTTCTTCATAAAACTTCCTTCCCCCCTTCAATCGAACAACTACCGTTTGCGCACGTCCATCTTCACGTTCGTCCATCTTCGTTCCGTCCATCTTCGCACGACGGTACCCCATTTGCGCACGTCATACCCCATTTGCGTCGAACCACAGTCGATTTGCGCGAAAAATCGACGATTTTCGCTTAGAATCAGACTCGAATCGACTCGATTTCAGGTTAGTTTGACTAATTATTTACTTAAAGTAGGATACTCATGTATTATTTGACTAATTTCCTAATTTTAGAGATATGATTGTTAATTGGTTCTTCAAATTCAATTGAAGTGGGTTCATAAAATTTATTGAAGTGGGTTCTTCAAATTCGATTGGAGTGGATTCTTCAAATTCGATTGAAGTTTGTTCTTCAAATTTGATGGAAGTGGGTTCGAAAAAATTCGTTTGGAGTGGGTTCTTCAAAATTCGATTGGAGTGGATTCTTCAAAATCGACTGGAGTGGGTTCAAAATTCGATGCAGCAAAGGTGCTCGACGAAATTCCTGAGAAGAACACTGTCTGCGTCAATGCGCTTTTGTCAGGTATGAGCATAAATATTTAGGGTGGTGAGCATAAAAAAACGTAATGGTTAGCATAAAGTATTATATTCATATGCAAAAAATGAAAATATTCCGAAAATATTTGTGTGTTCTTGGTATGCATAAATTGTGATACCGATATGCAAGAAATATGATAGTTATATGCATAAATTCGGTCACGATGTGAATGTAATTGGTATGTTAATTTAGGTTGGTTGATTTCAGGACTTCAATATTGATTTTCGCATTTCGATTGCAGCGGTCATAGTATGGACTTAGGTATGTAATTTTAGGCAATATTAGGTGTAATATTTTCATATTATAATTGTGTCGTAGCATTATTGCAATGAAATATGAGCATAAATTATGAGTCTTCTGTGGTATAATTGTGTTGTAAAATTTATCTATGTGTGCATAAAATTTGTCTATGTGTGCATAAACTATGCATTGCATAAGCACAAAATTATACAATTTGTCGATGTGTGCATAAAATCTGTCTAGTTTGCCAGAAACATATTTAACTTGGAATTACAAAATTCTGTGGTTGAATTTGAGTCTTGATATGACAGAAAAAAAATAATATGATTATTGAGGATCAGCATTATTGTAGAGTTCTATGAGCATGAACATATGTATTCGGTAGTATAAAAAAATTCTTATGCTACATATTATACTTGTTGTCTGTGATTCAAAATTTAGAATTGGTAAGCATAAAAATATAACATTGTTTGCATAAATTTCGTTTGTTGTTTGCATAAAATCTGTGAGTCATGTGCATAATAAAATAACATGGTTTGCATAAAATTTGTTTTATGTATGCATAAAATACGTTAGTCATGTGCATAAAATATGTTATAATTGCAGGCGGATCGAGCGGGAAAGGAAAGAGGAAGAGAATCAAACAGCCGCAAGAGAATGTTCCTTTAAAATCTTTGTTTAATAAAGGGAAGGACAATGTTAAAGACAGCAAAGCGAATGAAATGACGAAGACGAAAAAACTGGATGAGAAAAATTTGATAGTTAGAATGTTGGGTTGTGCGACTCTTTCGTTTGGATAATTTCGTAGGATAAAATTGGTCATTTGGTCTTTATGTTTTTTAGGATTGGTAGTGCAAGCAATGTAGTGAAAAACATATTTTGGTATATTCAAGTACTCTAAGTTATGTATTCATAATTCGATCATATGCAAAAAATAATTGGGGAGTATGCAGATATGTAAACAATCTTGTAAGGATAAAAACGTATATGCACAAACAATACATAACATAAGCATGAAAATACAATACGATATGCATTAAATATAAAACCTTAACATATATACATAAGCAAGAAGTCATAAAACAAAAGGATGAAACATCAATTGGGTATGCATGATATATAAAACCTTGAACATATTCAGTACCATAAAGGTTGAACTTGAGAGGTATAGTATATATGCATGAAAATCATAACACATAAGCATAAACATTAACGGTGGTATGCATGAAAATAACATAACATAAAGTAAAGCGATTATGTTAATACAAATTAGTCCAAACAGACGGTGCATCGGTCTCTACTAAGTTCTGCATAAAAAGTTAACATGAATCTTCTACATCCTTGAAGTTATGGCAGTTTCTTGAATCGTGATGTCCCATCTGGTTGCATTTCCGACACATCCTCTGAGGCTTCAATTTACCACGCAATGCGGCCTCCTTCCTAGGCGTGCATGCATGAATATGTCATTTGTATCGGCATAAACTAACAAATAGATATGCATGAACATTTAATGAACGTATGCACGAAATATAATTGTTAATCTACAAGATAAAAATTCAATACTTCATATATACATACATCTCATTCTTCAAAAACACAAACTAGGTATCTCGATTTTTAACCCAATAAAGCAGTAAATATAAACTTTCTTAAATAAAAGCATATTATGAAAAACAGAAAGCATTTCTCAAATATTATACTAGATTGCCCAAGGAAAATGATTACAATTACTTCAAGTTCCGCATATAATGTAAAAAATCAAAAAAGTACGAAAAAAAATCTTCCAAAATCGGAATTAATCGGGAGAAATAGAGAAGGAAAACGAACATTGATGACTTAAGAAACATAAAAAATCGATACCCACCTTCAATAATCAACTTCAAATAAATATGTTGGAGTCAAATTTTTCTCCCGTTGCTCACTCTCTGCTCATTCTCTGCGGCTCGATTTTGGTGAATGAAGAAATGAGGGTTTGTAGTGATGTGGGTAAAGAGAAGAGGCAATTTTACTCTTTTACCCTTAATGAGTTGATTTATTCCTTTTTTCCTTTATTTTTAAATCGTTTTGGAGAAAAAATGAGAGCCTTAGATTGCCGAAATGGAGGGCCGAGATCGGTTCTCGTATCTCATATGAAACTTGGTTCTCATAATATCCATTTCCTATATATATATATATATATATATATATATATATATATATATATATATATATATAGAACAATTAACTATGCAAATGAATGAACGTGACTTTGAGTCCTCTCTCTAACTTCCTCCCACTATTCTTAACATTATTTTCTCTTTTAGGGTCTAAGCCGCCATTTAATTCTTGATACCTTCGCTTATTAGCTTAAGAGGTATATATAATCTGTATACTATCTTTATTTGCATATGCATTTAGGCAGAACTTTCTGGAAAATTATATTACTCGGACAAGTTTTTTTATATCGGATGTTGAGAAACGTTACATACGGGCTTAGAGGTTCCGAGGTAAGTCCTACTGCCTCGTTTTAAGAGTAAGTGTTGGGTGATGATTCTATCCTCAGCAATGTTGGTAAATAGTGGGAAATGACTCAGTCTTTTGTGGTATCATACACTCAGTAGCCCTGTGCTCTAAAAGAGTCTGTGAAGATTTGAAGATCCCAAAACCCTATATTGATTGGTGAACCATTACGTTGTAATCTATTTTTGTCTCTGAGGTTTTAGACTCAGCAGACATTCTGCTCTGGCTCAGGCACTCAGTGGATTATCTGCCTCAGCACCAGAAGTAGAAGACTCAGTTATCTTTGGACTCGGCGAGAGCAAGATATGCGAAAGGAGTCGATGGAGCCGAACTCAGCATGAGTAGTTCACTGAACTCAGAGCTGATCTTCAGTATAGCCGACTCAGCAGGAGCATGCCACTGAATCAGAGATCAGACTCAGCAACGGCTAGACAGTCTTCTGATTGTCAGGATCTTTGAAGTCATATCAGCAGAGTCAATACGAGGAAGAGAGAAGTCAACTTCAGATCTCCTTGAAGTCTGTTCTATCTCAACCACTTTCTAAACCTCGGCCAATGACAAGCAGACACGTACCCTACCACTAAAGCTGCAAGTCAACAACTTTCCAGAAATGGAGGGAAATAACACTGCCACCATACTTCAAAAGAGCCGTTAGCTACCCAAAAGAGAGAGACAAAGGATCGTCGTCTCCAACGGATCTATCCTAATCTCTACTCTATAAATAGAGGGATAAATCAAAATTTGAAGCCACGGAACTCACGAGAACATCGAACCTTCTCATATACGAGAGAACACATAGAGCATTCAAACGAGCAAATTCGAAAAAGCCTAAGTCTTCCGCAAGAAGTTCGAAGAATCAAATCTCCGGCGAAAGACTACATTTCTGCTCTTAGGGAACCAAGCTGAACTGCTTAATACAGTCTCTAGTATCCAAACGACGATACACGAACCCAAAGCTTACACTCAGCTGTTCGTCGTTCTAGAAGTCATATCCTTGTTCCCTATCCCTCTAACCTAAGCTAAATAGAATATATCCATAACTTAGACGAAGGAGTTCACTTTCGAACTGATCCTTATTGTAAAGGACTCCTTCACTGTTGGAGAGTTTTTCAAACACTTAGTTTGATAACCGTGTAAACTGAGACTTGCTCAGTATAAATCTCAAGACTAGTGTTTGTCCTGCGTACAAACCGACTAAGACTATCTCAGTATAATAAATAGCTTCCTGATCTTTCGGGACAAGTGGACGTAGGATTTTTCTCGTCCGAACCACTTTAAAAATATTCGTGTCTTGTGTTTCGTTTTTTAATCGTTGCATTGATTTCTTGCTCATACCGAAAATATTCTTTAAATCATTCAACCGAGTTTCAAACAAACTTACAGCATCGCACTAATCAACTGAAACTGTTTTGATAAAAACGTTTTCCTAACTCAACTGAATTTGGGCCTACACTATTCCGCACTACTGAACTCTATCTGGAAGATACTGAATTCTGACTCTAAGTCAGCTAGCAGATCTCAGTTGAGTCAGTCACTCTGCCACATGATTCAGAACAGGTTGTCTGGTCTGCTGAACTTGTTCAGTACGACACTATCCTGAAAAGGACTGTTTGTGTTTAAGTTGAGAAATCGGTTTTCAGGTGTATTCAACCCCCCCCCTCTACACCTGAACGTAATCTCGGGACCAAAAGTAAGTTTGCTCCAATCCAGTTTTTAACTAATTTGTTACGGAGAAACGACTTGAGATACTACATGTCATTTATTGGAGTTGAGATTTTTCCTTTTGTAGATTCGTCGTATGTTTTATTTTATCAATGTGCATCATTGTGAGTAAAATATCATGTGATTGTGTGAACATAAAAGAAGAGATTGAACATATATTTATATAAATATAGTAATTTAAATATTGGATTGTTCAATAAATACTCCAAATAAGAGCTGTAATCGTCAAAGTAAGAATCATCAGCCACAACTGCACACCACTTGTCAATCCACTTGCCGCTCCACATACTAATTTTTTGTTGTGGTAAGTGCACACAGAATGGTTCCTGCAAAATTCCCAACAAAAATATTTCAAAATTATTAATTTGAGATGTTCACCTTAATATATTCGACTTGATTCAACTCATACTATTTAGCTTCTTCAGTCAATTAAATTACAACCAAATACGCTTGAATTTCGATTTTATTGGTCTGAAAGGTCTAATATTGTTTATTACGTGCAAATCATACGATCTTTTTTCACCGATCCATTATGTAATTGCCTATATAATTTTGTCTATACTAATTGTTTGTTTATATTTTTTAAAGCCAAATAAGTTATATGATCTGATGAAATATAAATCACAAACGTGTATTGTTTACAGACCCCAGAAACAAGATCTTTTCAAGTAAAACCCATAAACAAAGGACTGAGGTAAATCTTCAATCCCGTGAACTAGTTATAAACTTATAATCCATCCATGAGTATATCAATCAATTGTAGTTGAAGAAAAACTAGCAAAATTACTTTGCATAAGCTTTGTATTTAATCGGGAGGACCATCCACATGGGAAAACTAATTAAGCTAAAAACAATAATAATTATAAGCGGATCCAAGGATACGCGGAGGGCAGCCGCAACTCCCAAATTACCTTAGGTATTAAATTCTACCTTCAGTTTTTCAAAAATCCACTTCACCCATAACCATATAAATTATAGTCACGCATGAATCACTTATGCTTATTTGGGTAGACGAGTTCCAGTCAAACTATTTTAGATTTGGTACCTGGAGGAGCAGAAGGAGACGACGTAGTCCGATGCCGAACACGTAAAAATACTGGTGGGATCGTCGTACGCATAACTATATGCCGTCGGACAAGCCTGCTTGAACATCTTTGAATACGACGTTGGTTGGCACGTCGTGGGATTTCCATATATCCCTCTACAGCAATACTCATCCGTATCAAACACATCACACGCGCTTCTGCATCCCACCACGCGCCCTCCGCTCTTCACCGCCAGCTCCTTCGGGCAGGTTGTCCGGACATCTCCGTCGCAGCCCGCCGCACTGCAGTTGCCGCCTTGGCTGTTCAGCGGCGTCACCGTCATAGGCAGGTTGAAGCCGTCGACCAGACTCACGTCGTAGAAGTCCGGCGAGGCCAGCGTGAACTCAGCCAGCGAAGCAGGCGGCTTGCCGGCACCGCCGCACTTGTAGGTGGAGCCGCAGCTGCCGGTCTCACATGAGCCATTGCCGGTCTTGTCGAAGCTGCAGCCCGTTCGGGCCCATATGCGGCCGGACCAGCCGACCGGGGCGGTGAAGACGCGGGTTTCGCCGGGCTTTAGAGTGAAGCCGCCGCCACTGAAGTTATCACCGGGAAAAACGGCTGGCCAGATTGTTTGCCGGCAGTAACTTACGATCGTGAAAATTCTTGCGCAGTCGGAAAGTGTTGACCCTATATTGGTCGTGCACATTCAACAAAATATATTTAATTTCCTTTACTTTTTCTACGAGAAGAAAACACACTGATGCTAATTTTCATATTTTATTAATAATTTATAAATTATAAAAAATATTTTCACCAAATTTTTCCCCACATGATGTCTTGATATTCAGCATACGAAAAGAAAAAGTAATTAAAATGTGTGACGCAATAGCTTTTAAGATAATAATTATATTCATTTTAACTGAAATGATATAAAAGAAAAATGGGATCCCAAAAACGTAAATAGTTGGAAAATGCGAGTTCTTTTTTCTCTAACGAATTCCAGTAGTGTTATATTTTTAATTTATCATTGATTATGTATCTAAATTTCCAAATTATAATATCATACTCTATACACAACATGAAGCAAAAATCAAATCAAATAATAGAGAAGAAAGAATTGGAGAGTGAAAACAATTGTAGGCATAAATATTACCTGATAGGAGAAAAAATAAAACAAGAATTGGAAAAGACAGATTGTTGATGCGTTCCATGATAATCCCTCAAATCGAAATTTGTGAAGGTTAGTAGGGACCATGAAACAATATATATAAATAAATGAATATATACACTTTATGTAACGATAAAAATATTAAGGAGACGAATACGTGTAGTGAAGAAAAGAAGCAATAGAAATATTGAGAAAGGAGAGAATCATTCTTTTCCTAATTGCGTTAGATGAAAATTAGTATATTCTATTCTTGTGACAACCGTATGAAGTTTGCCATTTATCATTAGCTTTTCCTTGCTTTCAAATTCCTCCTGTTCAACAGGATAATATGGATTTTCCCCCATTCCTTTTCTGTGATAAAACTGAATCTGAAGTCTAGTAAAGTTGCGGGGAAAGGGCGGTAACTGTTTCACGGTTTAAAAAGTTGGAATTGGTGAGAATGGCATTGTGCCAAACAGTTCCAGTTCCTATATGTTAATTTTCGGCTCGCACATCCCTTTTTTTTATATATTTTTGATGATACTCGATTAACAATACATAAATATGGAGAGAGAATATAATCTATTATGATAGATTCACTATTATATATGGAATGTATAATTAATACTTCATCTTTCATGATATTTATGACTCATTTTCCCGGGACGCTTTCCTAAAAGTAATTTGGATCCAGTTTGGCAAAAATAATTACTACATTCACTCATATTTCATCATTTATCTCTCCTAATTTATTATATACTCTAATTTTATTACTAATTTTCTATCTTCTACTTTTTTCATCTACTTTCTCATATCTCACTAATCTTTTCTCTCATACATTATCATCTATAATTCCCGTACCGAAAAGTTTTGAGCTGCTTATAACGAGACATAATGAGTGAAACTATAATGAAGAGGGACACAGTTTCGGCCTGCATGTGCATGCGGGCCGCCCCTTTTTTATTTTTTAATTGTTTTTTTATTTTTATTTTTTAATTTAATTTTTAAAAAGTATCTTTTTTAATTTTTCTTAAGGACGGTAATGTTTTTTCATTATGAATAAAAGTGTCCCTTGTTTTATATAAAAGTGTCATTAGTTGAGTATTATTTATTTCAAACACATGTCATTTTTTATTTTGAACACAATTTGCCATCACTGATATATATATACATGTATTATAATAATTGATACTCAATAAATATACTTTTGTTCAAAACAAATAAAACATTTTTCACAAAACATGACATTTTTGTTCAAAATAATTGATACTTATTTCCGAAACAAATGACACTTTTTTCGAAACAAATCATTGTTTTTCAAAAAAATTAATATTCAATAATTGACACATTTGTTCAAAACAAATGACACTTTTGTTCGAAAATGACACTCTACATATTACACTTTTATTTGACACAAAAGACACTTCCATCAGTGATAGTAGATGATGTTCAAAACAAAAATGATATTTTTATTTCAAAAACAAATGATTACTATTATTCACAAAAAATGACACTAGTGTTCCCAAAAAATGACATTCCCGTCCTTAGTAAAAATTGGAAGAAACATTACAAAAAAATTAAATAAATTAAGTAAAAAATTAAATAAAAAAAAATAAAAAAATTAAAACCGCTGCCGAGTAAGAGTCGGCACTTAGAACCGCTGTAGCAACCGAGCGGTTATTGATTTGTGCCGCTGCCTCACGATTCGGTTGCGGTTTTTGCCGCCGCCGAGTTACTGCCGATGAGTGGTGGGCTCCAGTCATCTAGGGCTAGAGTTCAACATATTATGGTCTATCCCAGTTCATAATAATGAAATATTATGGCTCAGTTCAAATGGCCCTGTTCATTAGTTCATATACTAAATTATTAATGGCCCAGTTCCTTAGTTCAACATATTAATATTATTATATATTCATAATTTTATTCAGTAATTGACTAATGGGGATTTGGGAAGATGATTAAATATTTAAATTAATATTATAATGAATATCATTAATCATATGATCATATGAAGAAATAGTGAAATACTTGCAATTTCGGCGATGGCGAGAGTAGGGCGGCCGAGGCGCGTCGAAGCGAAGGGGCTGGCCGGCTGGGGAGTTGGACGTGGGCAATTCAGGAATCTTGGTCGACTGGTCGTGGGTGGGGCCAGCGGCCCAGGGATGTGGCGTCAGACAACCCGTAAAGGGCTGTTGGGCTGGGGCTGTGGGGCTAGGGCGTAGCGGCGTAAGTTGGAAATGGAGAAGAAGGGGTTAAGGCTAGGTTATTTCATTTATTTGGTATTCATATTTAGTATTAAACGTAAATCAACAAATCATAAAATGAAAAATCATATTGAGTATTACAATAAGTTTAGGGTAATAAAGTGAGAACAACCACTACTCTAAGAACAAGATGGTATTTCTATCACATTGAGTTCTTCGCTAAGTGTTTACGTATAAGAATGTGTTGGTGATGATTTAATATAAGATTTGAAGATCCAAAAATTCTAAGTTGAGTGATGAACCAATATAATGTAATAGCTTAGTTGAGCTCAGCATGTTAAGAGCTCAGTAGGCTAGATAGACTTCAGTAGCTGATAGACTCAATAGTTTCTCTTCTCAGGTGTAGATGGACTCAGTATTGAATAGTCAGTAGGATTCAACAGAATCTACTAAATATGTGTTAACTATCAATACCAGAAGGATCGACCTACAAGCTAAATCTGTTGGGTGATGATTGAGTATAAGATTTGAAGATCCCAAATCCCTAGCTGAGTAATGAACCAATATAATGTAATAGCTTACTTGAGTTCAGCATGTTAGGAACTCAGTAGGGTATATTGAGTTTAGTAGCTGATAGACTCAGTACTATATTTATTCTCAATTCTTAGATGGACTCAATGTTTCAAGACTAAGTAGGATTCCTCAGAATCTACTGAACGTGTGTTGGATATCAGTACAGAAGGATCGACCTACAAGCTAAATCTATTAGAAGGAAGTCAGTAGAGGACAACTCAGTTAAATTGTCCGACTTATCAGAGAAAGTCAACTCAACATCAGTCTTGAAGTTTGAACAAGCCTCACCTACCATTCAAACTCGGGAGCTGCCAGCATTGTACTTCTACTGAATTTAAGCTGCCCTCAAGACTGAAAAAGAGAGAATCTCTACAGTTATGTTCAAATTGAGATGACCATTTTTCCTGTCGTTTTTTACTAGTGGCTAGGTCCTCTCCAACAGATATTTTCATGAGTCAAGACTATAAATAGGGATCGATCTTCAAGGGTTTAAGACACAAGAAACATAAAGAATTCAACTATTCAAAGCTCTAGTAATCTCAAAGCTCACCATACGAAGAACTCTCTTAAGCGATAGAAATTTGTTTAGTTCTTCACTCTAGAATACCATCATTCCCATTCTCTATTCTCTAAGAAAACCGTGTTAGATTATAAGCTTAGACATCGAAGGAGTTCATTATTGAACTTGTTTTTGTAAAAAATCCTTCTCAGTTGGAGAATCTCAAACCTTGTGTTTGAACCCATTGTAAACTCACTAGGACTATAACTAGTGATATTTCTAGTGCATTGGAAGTGCATCTAACGTCACTACATAACAGCATGACTGAAGTCTTGGTATCTGGACCTATCGTTCCCATGATGGATAGCGTTGAATATGCTGTACTGGGAGGAGTAGGAGCCAGAACAAGGGAGAAAATTCAAAAGGACAAAAGCACGTTCACACCAGAGGAAAGAAAGTTGCACAACCACGACTGAGTAGCTTAGAATGCTATACTGACACGCTCAATAATTCACACCTGAGGAACTCTGGGATGCTTTAGCAGTACCGAGTCAGGGGACTCCGTAGATCAAAGAACACAAGCTGGAGCTGGAGCTACAGAACTTCGAAGATTTTAACATAAGATTCACAAACTAGATCAACGCTAACAACGGGCTGGGAAAGATGTTCACCAACAAAGAGATGAACACTAAGATTCTAAGAGCTTTATCTTGACCTAAGTGGTATCTATTTTTGCTACTTATTTAAGACGATCTGATCTTAACACCGTCACTACTGAATTTAAATTTTCAAAAATCGAGGTTGAAGAGTTTGAGCATAGTCTTCCAACACCAAGTCTAAGTACTCCTGCTGACGGTATGGATCATGCATACAAAGTAACAGTCACTTCAGGAGCAAGCCAATCAACAACAAGACAAGCAGTAGCAAGCACAATCTCAAATCCTACTGCTGAAAATCTGTCTGATCTTTATGCTCTGCTGGCCTTGAAGTATTAGAAGGAGAAGGACAGAGTGAGGATCTAAGCTCTCAAGGTAAGAAAGATAACTCTCAAGCTGAATGCAGGAACACAAAGACAACTGCCACCCCAACTAAAGATGCATCCAAAAGAGAGGGCGGGATCTCATCATTACAACTACAAGAACACTAGACATTATCAGTAAAAGTGTCCAGAGCTCTCAGTTGAATGAACTGAACCGCAGGCCCGAAGAGATAAATTTGCCAAGAAAAGGCAAGCCTACATAGCCGGAGAGCTATGCGGTTCCTCAAGCAAAGATGATATATTCATGGATTCATCGGAAGATGTAGCCGCATTTGTTGGGTGATGATTCAGTTCCCAGCAACAGCACAAAATGTTGGGAGATGACTCAGTCTTCTCAGTTGAGAACTAACTCAGTAGCCCTGTGCTCTGAATACTTACTGAAGATTTGAAGATCCCAAAACCCTATCTTGAATAATGAACTATTCTTTTGTAACTTGTGGTTGTTCTGTCTCTGAGGTTTCAGACTCAGCAGACACTCTGCATCTGGTTCAGGCGCTCAGTAGATTACCTGCCTCAGCACCAGAAGTAGAAGACTCAATAACACTGGACTCAGTAGGAGCAATATACTGAAAGGAGTCAGTTGAACTGAACTCAGCAGGAGTAGTTCACTGAACTTAGAGCTGATCTTCAGTAGAGCCGACTCAGCATGAGCATGCTACTGAATCAGAGATCAGACTCAGCAACGGCCAGACAGTCTTCTGACTGTCAGATTCTCTAAAGACAAATCAGCAGAGTCAATACAAGGAAGAGAGAAGTCAGCTTCAGATCTCCTTGAAGTCAGTTCTGTCTCAACCACTTTTGTAACACCCCGAAATTCTAAATATAAAATGCATTTGCACTTCATGCATGTTATCTTATGCTTAAAATTTTATAAGTCGCGCCTTAGAGTTTAAATTTTAATTAAAAGCATAATCATTTAAATATATTTTTCCGTGTGTGAAATGCACTGAAGAAATTATCTGATGTGTATATGTGCACGTATGGGATTACTCGTATGATTTAATTATTTGGATGAGACATTATTATGTGATTTTCATGATTGTGATTTTATAATGTAAAGTAACATTAATTAGATAAATTTTATAATCATTTAATGATAATAATAAATAATAATAATAATGTTGTGGTCTTGATAGATGTGAGTTGTAAAGGTGCACGTTGCAAACTCAGTTATTTGTTTTTAGTGGGAGACAAAAACATTTATTTTTCTTTTATTACTTTTAAATTTTTGATTTCCTTTTCCCCTCAATTAGGGATAATTGCCTCCTTTTTCCAATTATAACAAGCCAACAAATGAATGTATCAAACGTTACTTCATCTTTTTCAATCATCATCTTCTTCTTATTTTTCTTCTTTCTCATATCATCTTCAAATTTTCACACAAGATTTTCCTATTACACTTTTCCATTCACAAGGAGTCTTATTGCAGGTATAATTGTGATTTCATTAAATTTCATGTGTAGATTTAGATGTAAGACTTCTAGAAATGTTTAAGTTTCATTGTCCTGTCTTTCATTTATCTCATTCTTCTTGCAGCCGAGATTTTCAAGGTCAAATTCATGATCTTATGTTACTTGAAAAATTCTAGAACAATTTTAGAGATGAAATTCAGGATGTTTTTAACGTATCTGTAAATTTTCGTGAATTTTGGACAAGTCGTTATATTTTTAATGATTTTCTACATTTATACTGCCGAAAAACAATGTTTTCTGGATAGAGTTTAGAAAAATATCTACATCTCACAGCACAAAACCGGTTTTGATTTAATTCTTTTTTCTAAATACTCTACACACGTTCGGTTTTGTTAAAATATTTATTTTGTATTTTTATCGTATTTTTATGAAAGCAGTTTAATGCAAATGTCCGGGTATTCAGTCGGAGCATGTATTTTCGTATTAGGATTTTGGGTGAAAATATTCTGTATTTTCTGAAGTCTTCACTTATCTATAGAGATTGAAATTTTTATATGATATTTCTACGTATGTCCCCTAGATGTGTGTAAAATCTTAGAATTTTAGAGTATGTTTAGTCCCTGAAATGTATAGATAAAGGACAGTAGGTCAGAAACCGATCCTGTTAGCACAGTAGATATTGTTTTGGTTATAACTTTTAGAGGACTTATCATTTTGATATGACACAAAATCTGGTATGATTTAGACTCATTAAATAGTTTATATGTAGAAAATTAGAATTTTTGGAATGAATTTATGTTCTGTGGGATATTTCTAATATATGGAATTACATGATAAGATTAAGTTAAATGTCTTGGTTTTTGGTCAGCTTCTTTTCGTAATTAGCCTTCGATTTTTTTAATTAAGAGTTTGACTTTATTTCACCTATGAGAGTGTTGCTGTATAAATAAATAAAATATAGTATAACTAGTTGTTAGGCTACTGTTTTGGTATTTTTTTTATATAGCATGATATTTATTTTATTTACATTACATGTGGTTTAATGGTTTGTATGATGCATATACGACGTGATATTTAGATAAATTGTTTCATGCATATCACGACATTAAAATTTGAATTTTCATGTTAGGATTGGCGCGACGGACATAATCCATTGATATACATCATTTTTTTCATTTACTCAAAAAGGTTAAGGTGGGGAATGCTACTGTTTATCTTTATTATATGTTGTGCTCGATATTTCATGTGATTATGACAGGCATGAAAGGAAGGGTCGAAATCGGGCCCTAGGATCGAAATCGGATCCTAAATGAAAGGAAGGGTCGAAATCGGGCCCTAGGATCGAAATCGAATCCTATATGTAAAATCGGTCAAAATCAGGCCGTCAGTCGAAATCGGACTGTTTGAAAAGTTCACGTGGTCTGTGTGGCCGAGTATTTCTTTCAATGATCTAATTTTCCATGTTTTATCGGAGTGATATATAATTTTGATAAATGTGTACATCTCCCACTGAGTAGTCGTACTCACCCCTCTATATTTTCACTTTTTCAGATCATGGGCCGGCAGATGTTTGAAGTGGTGGATGGTGACGGTCACACACGTGAAAGGATTTATGAATTTATTTTTGCATTAAAATCTAGTTTGATCACGAACGGTGCATTTTATTTTTGGAAACTAATTATTGCACATGTTTTGGATTCAAGACTTCCGCTGTTATGAAATGCATTAAAAATCTTATTATTTTTATAAATATATATTATAAAAAAAAATTAAATTGAGGAGATTAAAAGTATGCACGAAGTGACGGCCCCTTAAAAGGTTATAAAAATTTGGGGCGTTACAACTTTTCTGAACCTCAACCAATGACAAGCAGCCACCTGTCCTATATCTGTTAAAGCTTCAAGTCAACAATTTTCCAGAAATGGAGGGAAAGGACACTGCTACCATACTTCGAAAGAGCGGTTAGCTACCCAAAAGAGAGAGACAAAGGATCGTCTTCTCCAACAGATCTATCCTAATCTCTGCTCTATAAATTGAGGTATAAAAACGAATTGAAGCTCACCGAAGACACACGAACTCAGAGCATTCAAAGAGCAACTCAAAAACGACCTAAGTCTTCCGCAAGTAATTCAAAGAAATAATCTCCGGTGAAAGACTACATTTCTGCTCATAGGGAACCAAGCTGAATTAGAATTATACAGCCTCTAGTATCCAAGTGACGATACACGAACCCAAAGCATATACTCAGGTGTTCGTCGCTCTAGAAGCCAATTTCTTGTTCCCTATCCCTCTAACCTAAGCTCAACCGTTTAAACCTATAGCTTAGACGAAGGAGTTTACTTCTGAACTGATCCTTATTATAAAGGACTCCTTCACTGTTGGAGAGTTTTTCAAACACTTAGTTTGATACCTTGTAAACTGAGACTTGCTTAGCATAAATCTTAAGACCAGTGTTTGTCCAGTGTATAAACCGACTGAGACTATCTCAGTATAATACATAGCCTCCTGATCTTTCGGGACAGTGGACATAGGATTGTTGGATTCGAACCACTTTAAAAATCGTTGTGTTCTGTGTTCTTTATTTTACTGTTGCATTGATTTACTGTGTATACTGAAAATATATCTTTCAAATCATTCAACTGAGTTTCAGAAAACTTAATAGACTGCACTAATCTACTGAAACTGTTTTGATAAAAACGTTTTTCCTAACTCAACTGAATTTTGGCCTACACATTTCCGCACTACTGAACTCTATCTGATTGGTACTGAATTCTGACTCCAGTCAGCTAGCAGGCCTCAGTAGAGTCAGTCACTCTGCCACGCGATTCAGAACAGCTTATCTGGTCTGCTGAATTCATTCAGTACGGCACTCTCCTAAAAAGGACCTTTCGCATTTTAAGTTGAGAAATCGGTTTTCAGGTGTATTCACCCTCCTCCCCCCTCTCACACCTGAACGTACTCTCGAGACCAACAACATTCATGATAATCGAAGTCGAAGAGACTGAACAATGTATAATGGTTGGAGAAGAGACTGAGGTAACCTCTCATTTAAATAAGAATCTCTCTTCACCACGCACACGCGACACGTGCTCAGCTGTAGGAGAACCCCTAGATGTGATTTTAGCATATGAAGATCTCTTAGAAGAACAGATCCAGAACTCAGTTCATTAAAACACTTCAGGAGCTGGAACTCCTAAGAGCTGAATATCATAGACTTAGGTGCCCACTGAGTCAGAAGAACTTGTTTTGAGACAAAAAGAAGAGATTAATTCTCTGATGATCAAGTCTCAGCAACAAGAAGCTTAGATCTCAATTCTGATCAAGGACATTTTTGAGAAAAGTCTAAGTCAGTAGCTTACAAAAGTCAAATCAGACCATAAAGCACTAATGAAGAATTCCGTCTACTCGTGGGTTGAGGCAGAGGTGACCCCTGTCTCCTTCATTATTTTGCCCTTGCTGCTGATTAACTCTACCGGTCTTTAAATTGAGTCCTTGAGTGATGGAATGATTGCGATATGGGGTAAGGAGGTTGGCCTTCCACATCTCGCATCTCCCTTATGCAGATGATATTATCATCTTCACTAGGGCACCTCGTTCTAGTTTGACGAGGTTGATGGGATGTCTTGCTCACTATGCTGGTGTTTCGAGTCAGATGATCAATCAGGGGAAGAGTGATTTTTTCATCCATGAGCCGTATGCCTCGAGGTTGCAGACTATAATTAGGTAGGCTACGGGTTTTTGAAGGGGGGTTTTCCTTTCACCTACTAGGGGGTTCCAATTTATCAGGGTTTCTTAAGGACGAGCGCCTTTGCTGACCTTAGGAAAAAGATGAGTGCTCCCATGCATAGTTGGTCGCATCGCCATCTCTCCTTTGGCGACCTTCTTGCCTTGATTAGGAGCACGCTATCTACTATCCCACTCCATGTGCTTTAGGTTTTGGAGCCTACCCAGGAGTTTCTCCATGGGCTTGAGTAGATGATTGCTAGATTTTTCGGGAGATCATTAGTTGAGGGGCCAGGTATGCATTGGGTTGCTTAGGACGATGTCTGCTTGCCTCAAGATGAGGGAGATCTTGGGCTTCTCCTGTTGTCCGATGTGATAACTAATTTCAGCTATAAGTTGGGGTTGTCGGTTCCAAGCTAAGGATTCCCTTTGGTCTCGGTTTATATAGGCTAAGTAGTGTTCTCGTTCTTACCTTAGCTCGGGGACGTCTTCCCGAAAGACCTAGTCGGATTTGAGGTGGCTTGTGCAGTAGGGTATTCAGGCTTAGGAGTTCATTCGGTGGTCTGTGGGCAACAGAAGGAGTAGTTTTTGGCATGACAGATGGTTGCTCCTTTATCGTATTTTGCTAATCCTTATCGGTCCTTCCCCCTATCCAGGTACACGATTGTTATCATGATCATTTGCATACATGGTTTCATGGTTATTTGTTGCATTTGCGTGATACTTGTGACTTGCCTTCTGAGCGAATAGTTGCCATCCTCTGGACTCCTATCATGTGGGACGACCAGGACGTGTTGCGATGGACTGTCACGCTACATGGTGAGTTCAGTTTGACTTCTGCATGGTGTCAGGTGAGGCGGAGGGGAACTAAACGGGCTATTTATGGGCATATTTAGAACTCTTTCTCTGTCTTGTTTTGTGTTCTTGTGGAGGGTTTCATAAGAGATTGTCGGTTGATGTACGTATGCAGCGTCGAGGGAGTCACCTTGCATTTGTGTGTGTGTTGTTCTTTCGAGTCGTGTGCGATTGAGTACTATGAGCTTTTGTTTTTGTGGGGTGCGTTAGAAAGATTCGTTTGGGCTCATTTCTCTTCTTGGTTCCCCTATGCACACACTCTCTCATACACGAGCATTGACTTTGCACTTCGATTAGGGCACCGGTGGTCAGCCCTTCCAAGGGCCTCCGCCACTCACTTATCTTTCATAGTTCTTATGTGCATGGTGGTTTGGTGGCTTTAGCAGGCACGAAATGATGGTATCTTCAGCGGAGTTCCTTGTTGGTAGGGTTCAGTGATTTGGAAGGTGGAGCAGGAGCTTAGATTACTAGTGGTGGCCGGGAACTAACTCCCAGAGCAGTGGGCAGGTTCTTTGCCCAAAGTTCCTTTTATGCCACAGAACCCGCCTATCCCTCGAGCATTACGCTCTGTGATGGATCGATAGATATGCCCAGAGGAAACTTGGTTGAAGATGGATACTGATGGTTCGCTTGAGGCGTCGACAGATTTGGCGGCAGGCGGTGGGTTGGTCAGGGATCACACTGACCAGCTCTTTATACCATTTTGTCCACCGGTGGTTACGACTTCTGGCTTTTAAGGCTGAATTTCCAGCTCTTCATTCGGGCATCCATCTAGCAGTTCAGTTCTCGTCAGAAATTTGGATAGAGATGGATGCGGCGACAGTTATCACCATGCTTACTTCCAACGTCATGGCCCCGCGGTCATGAGACATATTTAGCGAGGATATGACTTCTTCTTTGTGGTTGTCGGGTTCGTTTCTCTCACATCCTTAGAGGGGAACAAGCCGACAGATTATTTGGCCCATCAGGGGCATCATGTAGAAGAGCTTACCTTGTGTGATTCTTCGACATCAATGATATTTCTTTAGTCTTTGGTTAGAATGGATTAACTTGGCTATCCTAACTTCAGATTCCAAAATTGTCTCCCTTGAGATCGGGATGCACTACTTATTTAGCAACTTATGAGTATTCTATGATTTGTTAGACTTTTAGTTCGTTGTTGGCCATCTGTTTAGGCCTTTTCGTATTTCTATTTAATTTGGGGAAAGGTCAACTATTAGGCCTTTCCTTGTTTTACTTTGCTTTACTTTATGATATGGCACGTATATTCTCCCTCCTTCGATGACAATTGAAGGGAATATTTGCACGAAAGAGATTGAGGAAGAAGGTAAAGACGATATGTCAAAGAAGTCTCTGAACCTGAAAGTGAAACACGATCAAGCTGAAATGAAGAAACTCAGGTCTTATATCGTTATATTCTATGGACTCCAATCTCTATAGGCGAAATCAGATGAGTTCAAGGCAAGATTGCAGAAGTTCAGAGTGAATAAGTAATAATTGTTTAGCCTAGTGTAATCTTTGTTAGTGCTAGTGTTGATTCTAGTATTTTTAATTGCTCGTATCTTAATAAAATCAGTACTATCATTTTTGGCCAGACAACTACTCATTGTCAGATTGGCCTCAATATTTAAATTGAACACAACAGATCACTTAAGTGATCACTGACACACACTCACTTATGCTTCATTCTATCTTTTATGTCTTCAGTAGATCTGTTTGGTCTGTAATGTTTTTGTCATCATCAACAAGGGGGAAATTATTGGGAGATGATTTATTATAAGATTTGAAGATCTCAAAACCCCTAGCTGAGTGATGAACTAATATAATATAATAGATGTATAGCTAAATTGAGCTCTGGTTGTTAGGAGCTCAGTAGGCTAGATAGCATTCAGTAGCTATTGTTAGACTCGGTAATATATTTCTGGTCAGCAGTTGCTGAGACTCAGCTGTCTGAAGACTCCATAAGATTAAGTTAAATCTAGTGAATGATTGTTGTGAATCTGTATGAAGGATTGACCAACATGCTGAATATTTCAGAGAATGTCAATCGAGGACACCTTAGTAAAGTGTCTGAGGTATCAAAGGAAGTCAATTCAGTATCAGTTTTGGAGTTTTAACAAGCCTCACCTACCAACAAACCTCGACCAATGAGGAGTTTTCAGCATTGTACTTGCAATGATAGAAAGCGACGTTCAAGCTGAAAAAGGGAGAATCTCTACAGTATCACTCAAATTAGAGATGGCCTTTTGGCTTGTCGTTCTTGCCACGTGTCTAGGTCCCCTCCAATGGATCTATCCATTAGTCAAGTCTATAAATAAAGATTGATCTTCAACCGTTGAAGATAACAGGAACACAAAGTATTCAAAGTAATCAAGCTCTAGCGCACTCAAAGCATACAAAGTGAAGAACATTCTGAAGCGATAGGTATTTGACATAGTTCTTCTCTCTAGAGCTAAATTAGCTCCCCTCTCTATACTTTAAGCCCTCTTTATTAGATCATAAGGTTAGAAAACAAAGGAGTTCATCTTGGAAAGGTTCTTATTGTAAGAACTCATTCAAAGTTGGAGAAAACTTCTCAAACCTCGTGTTTAAACCCCTATAAAGTCACTAAGACTAAAACTAGTGATCTATCTAGTGCATCGATCCACTGAGACTTGCACTGTATAATCTATTCAAGACCTCTTGGTAGTCAGGAGAGGACGTAGGATCTTGCGTATTAGAACCAATTTAAAAACTTTGTGTGTAGCTTTATTTTTTTATCGATTATTGTTCATCCTACAATCAACCGTTTTCAAAAAATTAAAACTCTGGACTTTTAGTAAAACTGTTAAGACACGCACAAGCATAAACTAGAACTGTTTTAAGTAACAAGTTCTACACTAATCCGCCAACTTCTTATATTGAGTTGCTTTTCTTCTCACTTCAGTTAGTGAACATTGTTCAGAAGCAAGAATCATCTGCCTACGCGATCAGAAAGCTTACGAAGGCAAGCTAAATTCTTCAGCAAGAAAATTTAGTATAATATTGACTTTCGCGTTTGAGTTGAAACTTGAACTCGGGTATATTCAAACCCCCATCCCCCCACCCCCTCGACACACCTGAAGACTAATCTCTGGACCAACAGTTTTTGTTCAGTAGAGCCAATCATTTAAGATATTTCTATTGTTGCTTGAATGTAAGTTTCTTCGTCTTCATCTGAATCATCTTCCCAACAATGCTGGATCATTTCAATGTCATCGTTTACCTTCAGATCATGTAGCGTGTTGCTGACATTCTCAATGTCTTTCTTTAAATATTATTGCATGTCCTCAGAAATAAATTCATTTCAAACCCCATGAGAGCTTTCCTCCAGGTAGAGGGTACGGTAGTTAAAAACCCTGGAGTATCCTAAGAAAACTCCTTGGTCTGACTTCCTATTGAAGACCTTTAAGTGATCATTCCATTATTTGGATTCATGGACAACCAAACATGTGGAGATGAGATATAGAAGGAGGTCTCCCTTTCAATAATTCATATGTTGTCTTCATGTGAAGCTTTGTCAGTGGTGAGCGATTCTGAGTGTAGCAAGTTGTGTCAGTAGCTTCTGCCCAAAACATAAAAGGCAATTTTGAGGCTTCTTCTGAGTGTAGAAAGTTCGTTATGTTGAGGCATATGTGCTGCAGACGTTTCATGCTTGATGTCTTAACTTTTACAGTACTCTTTAATTATTGAGTTCAAAATTTTTATGATTCTATCTGAGCGAGTTTTCTGAATCTTAATGTCTTTTTCTACACTGAGTTTCTTTTGGAGATTTACCTCAATTTTGACATAAGATTTGTTGGCAATAAATATTACCCATGTATATTTGAAGTAATCATCTATACTCCAAGGGCATATATCTTGTGTCTAATTATTACAGACGAGATTGGCCCGAATAAGTCCATGTGAAGAAGTTGAAGGATTCGATCTGTAGAAGGTGAATGAATAGGTGGATTGCTAGACTTCATTTGCTTTTCCTTCAGGCAATGCTTCACAATTTATGTGTCTTCTGAACACCTCGTTGGGCAGTCCTCTGACTCTTGAGTCTTATGCTTTGAAGTTAAGTTTACTGAGTCTTCTGTGCCACAACCTTCACGTTTTGTCATTGGATTTAGCTTGTGCAAGCAAGCTGGCTTCAGTTTCAGCGGCATTCCAATGTGCACCATATATGTTCTTTTTCCGCAATCCTGACAACACTATTTTCCGTGTAGATTTATCGAGTATATATCACACAACCAGCGTTAAAAGTAACTCTATTAAAATTCTTAGAATTAACTTACTTGAAGGAGATTATATTGAAGTCCTTCAACATAAGTTACTATTGGAACTGTGATTGTTCTAATGTTCAGTGTTTCGTATCCCCTTGTATAGCCTTTGGAGTTGTTGCCAAACTCAATTGTGGGTCCTTCCTGTTGGACATAATTAGTTAGTAGATTCTTCTGGTATGTCATGTGTCTCGAGCATCCGCTGTCCACGATCCAAGGGTCCTTGTGGTGCAAAATAGAAATAAATTTAGGTGCCCTTTATTTTCAGGTTGGGTCCTCAGATGTTAGTCTTTTTGGAACCTAAATTTGTCTAAAAATCATGGTTATTTCAGACATCTTCTTTCCTTTGTTGCTGAATGGGGATATACTTACTTATTAGCCGTATGTGGTTCAAGAGTTTTATTCTTTTGAATCTTAGGACTTCTCCTTACCTTGCACTCATAAAAGAGTATGATCCATAGTGAGCTAGATTAGTCCATTGAGGTGAACCACACTATTCAGCCCATCGTAGTTTCTTTGTTCCCCCTTGGTTGGATCCGGGAGTTTTGGGGCTTGAACTTCTTGCTTTTGGTTGATAGATGGGTTGAGGTGCATTAGCTTTCTATTTGTTCTTAACCTGAGGGTGATAGGATCAATATATTGGGTTCCCCAATGGACAAACCTGTCAGCCCGCTTTTTAGGTCCTCTTTGAGTTGAAGTTGATCCTTCTGCTGAATATCCATGTCCTTCTTTGGTGAAATAGCTTCTCTCTGAACTTTTACATCATCCCTCCAAGCTTCTCTTTGGCTCCTAGGTATTGCTCAGTCATCATTCTTGTCCACACCTCGTTACTCTTCTCCAGTGCTTATAGCTTGCTTTAAATTTTGACTCAGATTGGTAATTTCAGTATCTTTCTCATTATGTCTTTAGTCAGTACTGTAATTCTTGTTGTAGAGACTAGGTCATTAGAGATCCAGTCTCCTCCTTTTGTCTCACAACAAGTTTTTCGGACTCAATAGAGACTTGACTTTCCAGAGAAAGTCTCTGATTCTCTGGTTTCAGAATTTTCATTTCCTAAATTGTCTTGTTGAACTGCATGCTCATCTGGATTTGTTCCTCAAGGAAATCTTCGTACGCTAGAACCACGTCTAGAGGTTCTCCTGCAGCTGGGCATGTGTTGTGTATGCGTGGTGAAGAGGAATTTATATTTAGATGAGAGTTTACCTCAGCCTCTTCTCTAGCCATTAGACGATTTTCAGTTTCTTCAACTTCTATTTCCATGAATCCCGCTTCATTAGAGCAATCTGACAGCTCTCCAGCCATGTAGGCCGGACCCTTCTTGGTAAAATTATTGTCTTTTGGACCTTTCTGCACCTGGGAGCTCTGGGCTGTTGTACTGATAGTATCCAGACTTCTAGCAATTGTAACACGATGAGGATCTGCCTTCTCAGTTGACTGTATATTTACATTGTTGGAGTATGCTCCGTGTTCCTGGATTCAGATTTAGAGTTAGACTAATTTTTCTTATTCGATGTATCATTCTTACCTTGCCAGCCTTTAGAAACTCTCTTAAGTTTTTTTACTCTGTCCTACTCCTGATATTTCAAGGCCAGCAGAGCATAGCGGTCAACAAGGGTTTGGGCGTTAAGATTTGACATTGTGCTTGTTGCTCAGTGACTTGCCTTTGAAGTCCTAATTGTTGCTTTAAAAGCATGATCCATTGGTGTGTCCGCAATAGCCTGCAGAGTTCGTTGTCGAATTGTGCATGAACTCTTCAGGCTTCAAGCCCAACCTTTTTTCTCACAACGGCGAATCTGATCTAATCCTCAATCTCCTTGGTGCAGATATATCCTTCAGGAGTGCGAGGAGGAGGGAGAGTTCTGAATTCAGGTGCCTTGAGAATATTACCTGACTGTTGGAGAGCGATCTGGATTTTAGCATAGACTTCAGGTTCTGAAATCATTAAGAGTTCTTTGAAGATCCTATCTGGATCAATTTTCTCACTTACTGACTTCCAGATATAATGGCTCTTAATAAAGTTAACCTTGATCTGCTCCCACTTTTTATTGATCTTCTAATGGACCCACTTGTCAGCCCTTGGATAAATGATACTTTTGATGTTATTTCCCTGATCCCTGAGTCTGAAAGACATAGAAGTTGTAGGAACACTCCTATCTTTCTCAGGGATTCTTTCTCTCGCTTCCTTCTCAATTTTATGCTTGATGGCCTCAAGGTCTGCTAATCTTAGTCTTTCCTTTGCAGCTTAAATTTGGCGGGCCTCAGCAGTCATGTCCAAGCCTCTTTCACAGGCATCCCATATCTCTTTCATTTCAGCTTCTTGCTTCTTAGATATCTCGATAGAGGGGATAGTCTCCTCAGATTCAGTTGCAGTTGCAGCTTTAACATCAGGCGGTTCAGCTGACTTAGACTTGGAAGCTTCAAGCTCACTAGATTTAGATTTTTCTTTGCATGGTTGAGCCTTGGATTGTCTGGACACTACAAATCTCATCTTTTTAAGAACTAGAGATCTTATTTGTATGCCCTTCTTCTTGGCTTTTGCTTTTCCTTCCTCTTGAGCTTGTAATTCCTTAGCCATTTTCTCATCATAGGTAATCTATTCTTCTGGCGTTCGGAATTTTAGCTTCTTTGCCTTTGGAGGACTAGGAGGGGCTAAGGCTTTTCCTTTAGCAGGTGAGCGAGTAGGCTCTTCTGTAAGTTCTTCTAACAACTTAGCTAGTACGGTGACTGCTGACTCAGTGGGTACTCCTGACCCATCCCCTTCTCCACTATCTTGCTGGTTCCTGCCTATTCAGTCTTAATGAGGGCTAGTGGTTGTTTCCTCCTACTTCCTTCCCTCTTTTTGGCATCATCTAATTAGGGTTGGAAATCGGTTTTCGGTTAGCACATATAACCGAAAACTGAAACCAAAAATATTGGTTTCGGTTAACCGAAATTGAAAAATCGATTTCGGTTTTGATTAGCTTAATTTTCCTCGGTTCGGTTATTGGTTAACCGATCGGTTATTTAATTAACCGATGGTTAACCGATAATCTTAATTAGTTATTAGTTAAACTGATGATTTAATATATATGATAATATATTCATTTATATATTATATGAAATCTGACAAATTGTGAAATCTGCTCGGCTGAGTCCAGATCCAATTCCACCCCAAATCCAATTCCCAGCCAAAAATCGACAAATCGTGAAATCTGCTCAGCTGAGTCGCAGTCTCATAGCGTTGGCTCCCCGTCCGGCCTTCCCTGCACGGCGCACCCGATAGTCTGGCACCCCCGCTCCCGCTCCCGCTCGTCTGAGTCCAGATCCAGTCATCCTGATCCAGTCCCCCTCGTCCTCGACTCCTCATCGGCTCGTCGGTTCGTCCAGATTCAAGTCTCCCTCATCCTTGACTCCTCATCGGCTAGGCGGCTCTGGCTTGTCCAGATTCTGAGATTCATGTCTCGTCGTCCCTCGTCGGTTGATCGTCCCTCGTCGCCCTTCGGCTAAAAAACTTGTCAGTATACATTTATTATTGGGTATTGAGTTGAAGATGTGGGGTTGGATTTGTTGAAGAAACATTCAAACAGTGGATATCCATGCTAGTTTGCTTGTCCGTTTGATGTGAACCTTGTAGTTTTTACTTGGATAGCATAAGAGGTCTTCAATTTTTAGAATATCTTCCCTGTAGGATTCTCTTTTACATAGAGTTGTGTTCTGGAGTTGGAGGTTCTTGTCAGTTCATCATCATTCATCACATTGTTTATTCAAGATTTTTCTATTTATTGCTCTTGGCTCTAGAGGAATGTCCTAGGTAGGATACGCATCATAACTGACTCCTAGGTGTTAATAAGCTTCATATTGAGGTCTGCATTTTGTTGAGGCTGGTCTTCTGTATTAGATTTATTATTGAATTGATCAATTGAAGTATTAGATTGCTGAATGCTGAATGAATGATTGCTGAATTGTTGATTGATGATTGCTGAATAATGAATTGTTGAATGTTGATTGATGAATTGCTGATTGTTGATTGCTGAAAGATAGTTATTTTTTTAAGATGGAAACGGAAAGTTCTCTAGATGACCAAAGCCAAAGTTGCTAGAAGAGATTGAGCTTGCATAAATCACTTGAGATGAAGCAGTACAAGGTACCCAATGCGACGCAAATACAAGAAATGTGAAACGAAAATTACCACCAAAACCGAGGTCCGTGGTTTGGGATGGCTTCGAAGTACATTGGGTTGGAGAAGGAGATCAAAAAACAAAGATCGGAAAATGTCGTCGTTGTGGGGAACTTATTAAAGCCGATCCGAAGAAAAACAGCATAAGTGCTTTGAAGATGCATTCAAAGATGTGTAAGGATCGATAGAAGGCATAAGATATTCAATCAAACCTTAATCTTCAACCGAGGGCCGAAGGAGAAGGATCAATATTGACAAATTGGAAGTTTGACCAAGAGAAGTGTTGGATGGCGTTGGCTGAGATGATTATTCGGGATGAACTTCCTTTCCAGTTTTGTAGAAAGAGAAGGCTTTAGGAGGTTTATGAAGATCGTCCAACCATTGTTTATAATCCCGGGCAGAAAGACGATACAGACATGTTGTATGAAGTTCTTTTTGCTAAAAAAGACTTCTTTGAAGTCCTATTTTCGCAAGGAAGGGATGGGAATGGTGTCAATCACCACCGACAGTTGAACTTCAATTAATAATCTAAACTTTATCTGTGTTATAGCTCACTGTATTGACGATAAATGGAATTTGCAGAAGAAGAAAATAAGCTTTAAATAGATAAAGAGTTACAAGGGAGAGGATATTGGTGTTGCAGTCTTAGAATCATGGGAGGATTGGGGGTTGAAGGACATCATATGTTGCACGATGGACAATGCCTCGGCAAATGACACTTCTATTAAACATATGATTCCTCATTTAGAGACTCTGTTAGATGGTAAGTACCTCCAATGCCGATGTGTTGCGCACATCCTTAACTTGATTGTGGGGGCTAGGATAGAGGAGATTGGTATGTCCGTGAGAAGAGTTAGAGAAGCCAGGAAGTGGGTAAAGGCCTCATCATCTAGAATCGAGCAATTCAAGAAATGTGTGATCACATTTTGTGAAATGGAGTGGACAAATTCTCTATGCTTAGATGTTTCTACGAGGTGGAACTCAACCTACTTTATGCTAGAGTCGGCAAGTTTGTATGAAAAGGCTTTTAGGGCCTTATTAATGAATGAGGCATATGTGCGTGAAATGAGGTTGAGAACTCACAAGGGAGATAACATTGGGCCACCTGAAGATGGAGATTGGCCTCATATTATTGCTATGTGCGAGTTTTTAGAGAAGTTCCATGACCTCACGAAACTCGTCTCCGGCATAAAGTACGTGACATCTCCATTGTTCCTCTCAGAATTGTGTGATTTAGTTGGTTTCATTGGAGAGCTGGAGTGTGATGGTGATGGCGTCGACTTAGTGATTAATGCAATGGCTAGAAGTATGAAGAGGAAGGTTGATAAGTACTGGATGATGGATGAGGATGGTCTAAATTTGAAAATAAACAAAATATTATACATCGCTGCAATTGTGGATCCACGACAGAAGATGAAGCACGTGGAGAAGTTTTTGAACTCGATGTATGATGAGCAGCAGGCCTCTCTAATGAGTGTGGAAATGACAAACTCATTGAATGAGTTGTTTGATGTTTACAAGAGGAACCATGTCACTCCTACTACATCTTGTACTTCTACTTCTTCTATTGTGACAACGGAATCGGGGTAAGGACAACGTTCACGTCGAGGAGGAGCTCGACCGCGTAAGAGTCTTTTTCAGTTGTGTTTCTCACTTTCTCTTATAAGTTATTCCCTCCGTCCCGGATGAAACGTCCCCTATTCCTTTTTTGGAAATAATTAGTCATCTAATTACTTTATGTGTGACCCATAACATTAAATCTAACGTACCCACTACCACACGCCTACCCATAAATTTCCATTCTTTACTTCTAAAGTACAAGTGGGCCACCATTCTTTACTTCTAAAGTACACCGCATAAATCACCGCGCCGAAAAGAAAGAGGACGTTTCATCCGGGACGGAGGGAATATAATTCCTATAATAAATTACAGTTCTCTTACAAGTCATTCGTAACCAATCTGCTCTCTTTCTACAGGCTACTTTTGATGATCAACAATCTGAAGAAAATTCGACAGAGATTCCTCTCTATCTCACAAAGAGGCTACCTAAGATGTCTGAGATGGAGTTTGATCAATTCGATGTCTTGCAATGGTGGAGACTCAAGAGCCCATGATTCTCGGTTTCGTCAGTAATTGCAAAAAAGGTGTTAGCCATTCCTATTTCTAGTGAGGCTTCAGAAAGAGCATTTAGCACGGGAGGTCGAATCCTTTCCCCACTCAGAAGCTCTTTGACGCCGAGCATTGTCGAGGGACTAGTATGTGCACAAGATTGGTTGAGCTCTAACACATTCTTAAGTGATGTTAAAGATGTTCCCGAAGAAGTATTAGATGCAGAATTCTTACAAGGTAAAATTTGTTTAATATACTTTTTAAATTTATTTACAAAATACTATGTTTATTTTTCCTTTCTGATGTTCACAGTTTTACTTGACACCGGTTATCTACGCCAACCAACCCCTCCAACCGAACTGGCCGAATGATAATTATGATTTGCAGCATTCTAGACTTTATAGTATTATGTATTTCAATATTTCAGACTTTTTAGCATTCTATTTCAATTATTAGAGACATAATTTTAATTATTATTAAGTGATGTTGAATGTGATAAGTGAAATGGTATGAATGCTTGCTAATGCTTGTCATTGAATTATGTTACATTTTGTTTGTGCTTGTACAATTTTGAATTCTTGTTGCACTTTTGTTTGTTGTATGCTTCTATATTTGTAGTAATTTGAAAACCACGCATAAGATGCAATGTCACCAGTTTCAATATTAACAGTAAATAGAAATGCTTCTTTATCAAATATCGGTCCCATAATATATAAATGGAATAACATATATATATATATATATATATATATATATATATATATATATATATATATATATATATATATAACTCTATAATTGGATAACACATCTAAATTAAAATATAGAAAGTAAAATAATGCAAAATAGTTTAATTTTTGTCGACCTTATCATCAATCACTCATTAAAAAAAAACGATTATCTATGATCTAATCAAAACCGAACCGATCTCGGTTTTGGTTAACCAAAAAACCGATCGATTTTGGTTTCGGTTGGTAAAATATGCAGTTTTCGGTTTCGGTTAACTGAAAAAACAGTTTCGGTTAACCAAAATCGAACCGATTTCCAACCCTACATCTAATTGACTTAACAAGGCAGTAACCTTCTTAGTAAGCCCTGATACTGAAAGGTTGATCGTGTCGATCTTGGCCTCAACATCCTGAATGACATCAGTGTACTCATTCTAATGCTTATAATGTTATGACTGAGCCAATTGGAATACTTCAGATTTTGTAGCTTCGAGCCATGCCAGGTAGGCTTCACCTATTCACTGGCTTCTTTCTTAATAGCTAGGCCGGCGTTATGCTGTTCCACGAGTGCTTTAGAGACACTCTCAGTGGTTAGCTTATTACGCTATTCGACGGCCTTGAGGACTTGATCCAATGCAGTGGCCATTTGATCAGAAAATGTATCGGCCTAAGTCTGCAGGATGTGTTGAAACTGAGCGTTCAGATCAGTCTAGTGAGCTTTAAGTGCACGACGGTGGATCTCTTCAGTATCTAAAGCAGTAGATGCACTGATCCTCTGCACCTCAGCAGTCAGGTCGCCCAGCTTCTGGGTCTGAGCCTCAGTAGATAGGCTCCATTTAGAGTTCATGTCTTTGGTGAGAAGATGATTTTTGTGACCTTAACGCTTAAGGCACCTGTTTATCGATGCCACAGATACGTCTTTGATCTCAGCAGCCTGATAGCTAGATTGTTTGGGTTGCGTCTGAGTCGTAGAGGGTGCCAAGATGATGGCACCAGATGAAGGCGGTAGTGGTGGTGAATCATCATCTCTGGGAGATTTTTCCTCGGCAAATCCTCCTTGGTCTGCATCCTTGGGTGACTCATCAAAATCTGAGTAAGGTTGAGTCTGGGGCTGAGTAGACTGTTAAGCTGTGCACTTCAGACTCAGAAGCATGAGCATCGCTGAGCGCATATCGTCCATATACGTGATATCTGTTGGCTCTCCATAGCGTCTGCGTCTGCTCCTCCTGCATCTGCTCCTCCTGCATCAGTACAGGGACAATCCTTAGGTCGATGGTCTCATCTAGTAGATCCCACTCGAGGAATCTGAGATGCACACGGACCCTAGCCCTGACTGCTATGTCCACTAGATCAGAGTGATCTAGGATTTCAGGTATCTGGTCCGCGATCTCTTCAGTAGCTCTGAGCTGAGCTGTCAGTACTGAAGTCGGGATAGATGTGGAGACCTCAGCCTGAGGTAAGACAGTTGGTAAGTACGACTTTATCAGTTAGAGTCGCGTCCTACTTACCGGACTCTGAATCCTAATTGGATACATACTCAAGAATAAGTACTGATGGTTCAGCCTTCTTCAGTAGCTTCCTTTTCTTTTGCTGAGTCTGGCGGGGGTCCTGAGTGGACAGAGCAGGCCGCTTGTTGTGAATGTCGCGCCCGATAGATTTCTCATCTACTGTCGCGTTTAAGAATTTTACATTTTTCGTATCATATAGAAACGCATCAGCGAAGGCCACTCTCCCTTGGCAGTAATCCTTAATCAGGATAGAAATCTTGCTACCATAGAGAAGTTTCCCCTTTGGGATCAGCTGCAATGAGGTCCTGTCCTCATTCGGCACAAATTGTTGGAACTGAGCCTTGAATTCTGTAAGGAAAAAATTAGTCCAGTTGACAAGCACTCCATCTACTATCGCCATCATAATCTGGATCCTAACCTGAGAGAGTTGCTCATATGATCCGGCGGAGCTGTTCATGATGTGATTGGGTATGTAAGCCAATCCCCTGTATGCAGGGAGCAGCTTGTTCTTTGGGAAGGCCACTTTGAATACAATGTCCTTCTGTCCGCTAAATTGGTAGAGGTACTTGTTGCTAGATGTCTCCTTATATCCAATAGGACATATCCCCTCGTTGGGAAGATGAAACTCTGCTGAAGGCACTCAACAACATCAATAAATGCAATCTTCGCTTCACATACATTGTTACTCATTTCTTGCTGTTTGGAGATACATGAAATATCCGGAAGATCTTTGTTCTGGTGAAGATTCATGTAGAATTTTGTGACCTGTTTGGGGATGCAGTGAATAGGAACCCTAGATAGAAGGGTTTGAAGACATGAAGACTGAAGAGCATCGAAGATCGGCTCCATGCAGTCTACTTCACATGAACAGAAAGCGAGTACTGGCTCGAACCAGACTCTCTAGTTGATAATGATCTCTTCCATGTTCGACAGAATCAATACTTCGTTACTAGGAGAACTCACCATTTGAATATATTGAATCTGCAAAACAAGTGTTAGCCCTCGAAAATAGAGTAAGTCAGTTACATTGCAGATAAAGTTTAAGAAATTTACTGAAGATAATAGTGCTTGAAGCTAATGGATGTCGTATGCAGTTAGATTGTAGACCACTATGAAATTCGATAATGGCGGAAAGTAGTTTCTGATCATAGATACATATATATATATATATATATATATATATATATATATATATATATATATGAACGGTTTATTTAGCATGCGGCTGAGATTAATCTGAATTTGAAACATGGACGCTCACATTAAATGTTATAAAAAGTTATGATTACTTTGCCACCTATAATCTCAACCTACGTATCTATTTTATCTAAAAGGTAAGGTGAGATGACATCCATATAATGTGCCGCAGTCAGTATATGGAATGTCGTGCTTTTAATGAATTTTTTTTGATTAATGACATCATATGAAAATTAATGGTGGGAAATAAATGCAATGACATGTTGAATAAGATATGCTGAATCAATACTCGTAACCTGTCAGCTGAACATAGTAGTCAGCTGATACCACTGTGTAGACTCTGAATATTTTAGCAGTACTGAGAGTATGTTCCCCTTACTCGGTTCTTACTGAACTGAGTGAGTAGGATCCAGTAGACCTAGTTTTACCGAGAGTTCGTTGAATCCGGTGTCACCTAGAGGTGGGTCAGTATGTCGGCCCTTTGCTTATCAATATGGATTTTCTCCATTCTGATATCTTTCTTCTCGTCATGGTCTCCGATGAAGTGATAACGTATGTCCACGTGCTTGCATCTTGTATGAAGAATAGGATTTTGAGTGATTGTAATAGCACTGGTAACGTAGCAGTAGATCGGCACCTCATCTTGATAGATATCATAATCTCGCAGCTGTTGTCGCGGCCATAGGATTAGGGCGCAACAACTTCTGGTAGCCATATATTCAGCTTAAGTATTGGACGTAGCTAACAAGTGCTATTTCTTTTAAAACCACAATATTAGCTTACTGCCGAGGAACTAACATGTTCCTAAAATCGATTTCCTGTCGATTCGACATCCTTTATAATCAGCCTCGGAATAACGAGTTAGTTCAAGATTATAATCAGCAGGATACCATAACCAAATATCAGGTGTTCCTTTCAGGTATTTGAGAATCTTCTTTGCTGAGTCTATATGACTTCGCTTGCCTGAAATCTCGCGCATACACCTACAACATAGGTTATATTAGGTCTGCTGGCAGTTGAGTTAATAGATACCCCCTCTTTATCAAGATCAATATTCAGATTTGTGTTCATGAGTATCTTTACTGATTTGCTGGATTCGCAGTCAAATTTCTTGATGAGATCTATAGTATATTTTGCTTGGTTAATGAATAATCCCTTCTTAGATTGCTTTACCTGAAGTCAAAGAAAATAATTCATTTCTCCCATCATCGACATCTCAAATTTATCTTTCATCATCTTTTCAAATTTCTGACACATGGTCACAATCTTAGACCCAAAGATGATGTCGTCCACTTAGATCTGCACCAGTAGAATGTCATTCTCTGACTTGATACTGAATAGGGTGCAATCTATAATTCCCTTCTAAAAACCTTTATGAAGTAGAAAGTCTGAGAGGGTATCATACCAAGCCATGGGTGCTTGTTTTAACCCATACAGAGATTTGTTGAGTATGTATACTTTATGTCCCTACTGAAAGCTAGGTGGTTGTTCTACGTAGACTTCGTCCTTCAGCATGCCGTTCAGGAAAGCTGACTTAACATCCATCTGATAAACAATGAATTGTTGATGAGTTGCATAAGCTAGGAACAGACGAATGACTTCCAATCTTGCAACTGGAGTGAACGTTTCATCAAAGTCTATTCCTTCATATTGACAATATCCTTTAACTACTAGTCGAGCTTTATTCCTGACGATGACGTTGTTTTCATCTCGCTTGTTCTTGAAGACCCACTTAGTTCCTATCACATGCTGGTGCCTGGGTCTTTCTACAAGCTCCTAAACGTCGTTTCTGGTGAATTGGTTTAGCTCTTCTTTCTTAGCAATGATCCAGTTAGCATCATTCAGTGCATCCTCAATCGACTGAGTTTCTTCAGTAAACAAGAAGCAGGATTATGGAGCGCTTTCTCTTTGACAGAATCTGGATCTTTTCTTGAAACTTGCTAATGGATCTCCTCTAATAAGATCTGAAGAGTGAGCATCTAAACAAGAATGACAACGTCTTGTTACTTCTTCTGAAACTGATTCTGTACAAATAGTAGGATTATGAGGAATTTCAGTAGTACTATTTTGTGCCTGAAGCAATTTAGTAACAAGATCAGGATCAACTAAGTCACCAGGTTCAGGGGCATTCAACTCAGGAACATTAATAGTTCCCCCTAAGTTGTTATTATCAGTAGAGGTCTCAGTTAATACTGGGGTTTCTTCATCGACCTGAGATACTTCAGCTACTTCTTGTTGGTTGGTTTTAGATTTCATCATCTGAACCCTCATCCGAACAATGTTGGATATTTTCTATAATCTCATTTAATTAATATCCTGTAGCTTGCTGCTGACTTCTTAAGCACCTGGGTGAGAGTTTTGTTTCCTGTTCTCAGAAGTAAATTCATTAAATACAGCATGATGGCTTTACTCCACTCAAAGTGTCCGGTGGTTAAAGACCCTTAAAGCTTTGCAGAACCTAGTGTATCCTAAGAATACCCCTTGGTCTTACTTGCTATAGAAGGCCTAACTGATCCTTTCCATTATTATGAAATAATGATGTCTTCATATGGAAATGTGAAATAGAAGGCCTTCTCCCTTTTCATAATTCATATGGTGTCTTCGTATGCATCTGAGTTATAAAAGACCGGTTTTGAGTATAGCAGGCTGTGTCAGTAGCCTCTGCCGAAAAGATTGATGGTAGATCTGAGTATGCGAGTAGCGTTCTTGCTTTTTCTTTGAGTGTTTTATTCTTTCATTCGGTAAGATCGTTCTGTTTAGGTGTATGTGCCTCTGAGGTTTCATGCTGAATTCATTAGCTTCGCGGTAGTCTATCATCATAGAGTTTAGAAACTCTATTCCTCACTCTGAGCGTATTCGTTGAATCTTTATATCCTTCTCGACACTTATTTGTTTCAGTAGTTTCGGCAGTTAAGTTTTGATGTTAGACTTGTTGGTGATGAAAATCACCCAAGTATATCTTGAATAGTCATCAATGACTACAAGAGCATTTTCTTGCCTCTTATTGTCACTGGAGGACCCGAATAAATCCATGTGGAGCAGCTTAAGGATCCTATCAGTAGAAGGTGACGGAATTGGTGGATCGCTTGATCTGGATTGCTTACCCTTCAGGCATGCATCACAATTCTTATGTCTCTTGAATACTTTGTTGGGTAGTCCTCGAACATTAACATCTCTCGCTAGCTTGATTATCGTTTTGAAGTTCAGATGAGTTATGCTTCTATGCCACAGTCATGTTGTTCTATCGTCTGAATTTGGGTATCCTTTAGGTTCAGGTTGGGTCCTAAGAGGTTAGTGGATTTTGGAACCTAAATATATCTAATAACCCTGACGGTTTCAGATATCCTCTTACCCTGTTGTCAACTGATCTCTCTGCTGAGTTGAGAGATGCTGACTTCTTTAACTTTTGAGGTTTAGGTTTCTGATAATAGTATGATCCATACTGTGCTGGATGTGTCCACTGTGGGTGGCCATACTGTTCTGTCCATCTGACCTTCCTGGTTCCCCCTAACTTGGATCTGGGTGATCTTCTGGTAGCTGGGCTGAGGAGCTTTCATGTTTTTTTTGTTCTTTGTCTAAGGGGTTGGCGATTCAGTGTATTGAGTTCCCCTCTTTGACAAATCTGTCAGCCAGTTGTTTTGAGCTTTTTTGTCCAGAAGTAGTTGCTTCATAAGTATAACCAACTATTGGACCTCAAGCGCTTACCATTACGCCAAAAGCAATTGCTGGTGGTGAGGGCGCAACTTTTGTTCCTCATTACATAACAGTCAGCATCACGGTTACAGTTCGAATGCTACTCCGCTACAAAAGAGTGTGGTGTTGAGCATCACACAACCCAACACCTCGTAGCTAGAAGAATGTTTAGCATCACATATCCCAATAATCCTCGCCGCCCCTCCCCCCCCAACACCTGCCAACTGCAGCGTGCTCAAGGGGATTCCAACCCGTGACCTGCTCTGATACCAATTGTTGGTCCAGAGACGAGCCTTCAAGTGTAGGGGGTGATACACCTGAGTGCAAATTTCAACTCAAACGCGAAAGTCAGTGGTACTGAATATTGCTACTCAACTAGTCAGTTGGCCAAATTAGTTAGATCGCGTGGGCAGAGTATCCTTCTACTGAGTCCTATCTACTGGCTTCAGTTAGTGAAGGTATTTCAGTATCAGATATAGTGAACGGAAGTGTAGGCCCAAAAATATGTTCGTCTCAGTTTGAAAACCCGTTTTATGCTGATTGATTTAAAGTCAATTTTATGCAGTATGAACAGTAATCAATGCAACAGTAAGTCAACAAAAGCAATTTTCAAAGTGGTTCGGATACGCAGGATCCTATGGCCACTGTCCTGAACAAAGCAGGAGTTCTTGTATTTATTTATACTGAGCAAGTCTCAGTTGATCTGTGCACTGGACATATATAGTTCTTATTTCCTTATACTGAGCAAGTCTCAGTTGATCTGTACACTGGATAGATACTCTACTTATAGTCATAGTGACTTGATCTATACGCCAGACAGATACTCTACTTATAGTCGTAGTGACTTTACATTTTCAAATACAAGGGTTTGACTTTAAGTTCGCTAGAGTGTTTGTTTGCTTGAATGCTTTGGTTCCCGTGTTCATCTCTGCATGGACTCTTCTCTATTTATAGTCTCGAGTCATGAATAGATTCGTTGGAGGGAGTCTAGACATGTGTCAAAAAAGAGAAGAAAAACGGCCATATTCAATTTGAATGTTACTGTGGAGATTTCCTCTTTTTAGCAGCTTTGTGTTCGAGCAGGTACAGTGCTGGCGGGTTCTGATTGGTCGAGGTTAGAGAGTTGGTGAGGTTTATTCAAGCTCCAAGAGCATGCTGAGTTGACTTCCTCTAATTGCTCGGACATATTACTGAATTGACATTCTCCTGAGAAGCTTAGTGCGTGGCTCGAATTCCTTTGCAGATTAAGTGGGTTATAGCATTCCCAACTGAGTGCCTGGTGCTGAGTTCTTCGGTTGAACAACAGATGTTCTACTGAACTCTTGGTACCCTACTGAGTTCCTAACATGCTGAACTCAACAAAGCTATTACATTATATAAGGTTCATCATTCAGCTAGGGGTTTTGGGATCTTCAAATCTTATCATACTGAATGAATCTCATCCCAACACGTTACCTTCTGAAAACCTTTCTAAAGTAGAAAGTCTTAAAGGGTATCATACCAAGCCTTGCTTGCTTGTTTAACCCATATAGAGCTTTCTTGAGTCTATATACTTGATGTCTCTACTGCAAGCCAGTTGATTGTTCTAGATAGAGTTCTATATTCAGTATGCCATTCCGTAAGGCTGACTTAACACTCATCTGATATACAGTGAACTGTTGATGAGCTACATATGCTAGGAATAAACGAATGACCCCAATCGTGCAACTAAGGCGAAAGTTTCATCAAAGTATATTCCTTCAGCTTGACAATATCCTTTAGCAACTAGTCGAGCTCTATTCCTGACAATGATGTTGTTTTCATCTCGCTTGTTCTTGAAGACCTACTTAATTCCTATCAGATGTTGATGCCTGGGTTTGTCTACAAGCTCCCAAACATCGTTTCTGGTGAATTAGTTGAGCTCTTCTTTCACAGAGGCGATCTAGTCAGCATCATTCAGTGCATCCTCAATCGACTGAGGTTCTTATGTAGACAAGAAGCAAGAGTATATAGTGCTTTCTTCTTAACGCTTGCTGATGGATCTCCGATAATAAGATCTGAAGTGTGAGCATCTAACAAAAAATGACGACGTCTTGTTACTTCTTCTGAAGTTGATTTTGCACAAATAGTAGGATTAAAAGTAGTTTTAGTAGTACTATTTTGTGCTTCAAGTAATTCAATAACAAGATCAGGTTCTACTGAGTCACCAAGTTCAGGGGCATTCAGCTCAGGAACATTAGTAGTTCCCCCTGAGTTGTTATTCTCAGTAGAGGTCTCAGTTACCATAGGGTTTTCTTCATTTACTTGAGTTACCTGGGATTGATTTTTTTTCCAGAGGAATCAATTGGTTCATGTACGTTGCTTGTTGGATAGTTCTTAATTTCATCATCCGAATCATCCCAATACTGCTAGATCTTTTCTATATTCTCGTTTAAGCTTAGATCATGTAGCTTGCTGCTGACCTCTTCAGCATCTTGTTGAGAGCTTTGTTTCCTATTCTCAGAGATAAATTCATTAAATACTGCACGAGGTCTTTCCTCCACGCAATGTCTCCGGTAGTTAAAGACCCTGGAAGATTTGCTGACTCTCGAGTATCCTAAGAATACCACTTGATCTAACTTGCTATCAAAGACCTTTAACTGATCATTTCCATTATTGTGGATAAATCATGTAGGGATATGAGGCATGAGATTATTCTTAGTTCATAGTCCTAGGGGGAAATTGTAAGATTTGTTAAGGATATGAGTTAGTGGTTCGAAGGAAATTTTTAGGGAGATGATTCAGTACCTCTGATGTTGAATGATTGTTGTTTGTTTTAAAGAGGAGTTGAAGATCCCAAAATCCCTAAGTGTGTGATGAACCGACATCATGTAATAGGCTAGACCTGTTGTGATCTTTCTAGATTATTTTGTCTAAGTCCTGTAAGGGGAAGAGATTATGTCCAAGGTTCAGAGGAAGTCAACTCAGCTAGAAGACTGATGTCGGACAAATCTAACCTACCGCCATACCTCGACCAATGGGATGTAAGGGAAGCTTAACTGCTCTAACACAAAGCTGCTCTCATGCACAGAAAGCTAACCACCCTCTGCGGCGACATTCAAATTATATGGCCATTTTCCTTGGAGTCTAGTGACACGTGCCATGGTCCCCTCCAACAGATCTATGCATGGGTCACAAATATATAAAAAGATCATCTTCAAGAGTGAAGACGTTCAACACGAACCAACGAGGAACAGACACAAGAAATTCAAAGCATACATTCTCAAGCACTCTAGCAAGCTCACTGCTACATCCAGCGAAGAACTAGAAATCTCAGAGATATCCTAGTAGAAAAGAGATACCCCGATCTCTTTTCTAAGCTAGCCCTGGTAGATTTTACGCTTAGACACTTGAAGGAGTTCACGTTCATATTGTAAGGACTAGAACTTATAAGGTTCTGTCCAGTGCACATAAACCTTAATGCGGCTTGCTCTATTTAATCAATAAGACCTCCGGCTCAATAGGACCGTGTATGTAGGATCTTTATGCAGCCCAAGACACGGGCCCGATCTACGTACCCGCGACTTCCATCGCACAACTATCTGAATTGGTTTTCCATCAGATCTTTTGGATATAAGGAAACATCCTCCTGTTGTCAATTGTTTGCAAAATCATATTTTAAGTAAAACAACTTTAAAACTGCACTAGGCAACTGCTTTGGTTTGCATAAAACATTTTTCAAAGAGATGAATTTAAATCGGGCCTCCACATTTCCGCACTTATTCATCTTCTGAGTTCCTCAGTACTAATATCAGTCAGTAGAAAGGGTTCAGTCATTGAATCACTCCGCCCCGCGATCAGAAGGCTTGACTGGCAACTGAACTCATTCAGTAGCAGACTCAGTAAAACACTGACCTTCGCGTTTGAGCAAAAACTTGGAGTCAGGTGTATTCACCAACCCCCCTACACCTGATACTCATCGCTGAAGCAATAATTGGTATAAGAGCGGTGTTCTTTTGATCATCATTTTAAGAACTTACTTGTCTACTAGAACATATCTTGAAAAACATATTCACTGCACGAGCATCTCTTCATTCATCCTTATACTATCTACTTCATCATGTCTGATATGTCAGGTGTTCGGATGGTACTAATATTTTTTGTAGAGAACTACACGGTATGGCGTGTCAAAATGGAGGCACACCTTACAACGCTGCACGATAGAATGACTGATGTCCTCGAGACAGAATCGACAACATCGAATTTTACGGTTGTGGGAGGTGTAGGAGCACAAACAGGGGCAAAGATTACCAAAGATAAAGTCGCCTTCATGCATGAAGAGAAGAAACAACACAACCTGGACCGAGTAGCATGGAACGCATTCCTGACAACGCTCAGTGATTCACACCTCGGCAAAGTGCAAGATTGCAAAACAGCAAAACAACTTTGGGATGTCCTTGTTGTACTGAGCTAAGGAACCCCGCAAATCAAAGAGAACAAACTCAATTTGGAGCTTCAAATGTTCGAGACATTCGCCATGCAACCCAATGAATCCATTGACGAGCTTAACGTTAGATTCACAAATAAGATCAATGTGATTAACGGGCTGGGGAAGACGTTCACAAACCAGGAGATGAACACCAAGATCATAATTAAAGACAGAGGAGTTCGAGCACAGTCTACCCCAACGAAGCGTAAGAGCTCCAGCTGACACCCCAATCAACCATGCTTTTAAAGCAACAACAATCGCGTCTGGAGCAAGCCCTAATTTAGCAAGCAAGATAGTCGCAACTACAGTACCAAAATCCACTACTGAGGATATTGCTGAACGATGCGCGCTTTTGGCTCTAAAGTGCGAAAGGTAAAAGGACAGAGTCAGAAAGCTGAAGAAATACAAGAAAGATTCTTCTTCAGGTAAGAAAGAACATCATAAAAAGAAAGAAGAAACTAAACCTTCTCCTGAATGCCGGGTCCATCCAACGACACATCATAAAAGGGTGGCATGACTTCTATGTGCTACAACTGGAAAAAGAACGGACACTATCAGTTTGATTGTCCGGAGCTCTCAACTGCACAACGAGCTGAACGGCAGGCGAGAAGAGACAAATTTGCCCGGAAGAGGCAGGTCTATATTGCCGGAGAGCTATCTAACAACTCAATCATGGAAGATACATTCATGTACTCCTCCGAAGATGAAGTTGCATTCGTGGCTGTTGAGGTCGGAGAATCAAATCTTGAGACGTCTATTGAACACTGCCTAATGGCTGGAGAAGAGGCTGAGGGAAACTCTAAATTGAAAATAACCTCCTCTTCACAGAGCACACACGACACTTGGTCAGCTGCAGGAGAACCTCTGGATGTGGTTCAAACATATGAAGATTTGCTAGAGGAGCAAGTTTAGTTGAGCAGGGAGTTCAGTAGAACCCTACAGGAGTTGGAATAGGTAAAAGCTGAGAATCATAGACTTTCTTCTGATTGTCAGGTCCTTACTGATTCAGAATTCTTATGGTGAGACAAAAGGAAGAGATTGAATCACTCATGACTAAGTCTCAGCATCAAGAAACGCAAATATCATTCTTGACAAAGGATAATTCTGAGAAAGATACTGAAATAGCTAAGCCCAGTAAGAAACTCGCAGAAGTTCAGAAGGACTATGAGTCACTCAGGAGGAGTGATGAAGAATGGGGAGTGTGGGGATTTTGTATACTGGAAGCAAATTTTATGCTTGTATATAGTGTGTTTTGTCCCTACCACTATTTTATTCTCCTATCTGATAAATATATATACTCGCACATGTTATCCTTTATCTTATATAAAAGTTAGATTTGTGTAGTGTGTCAGGTATCACAGAAGACTACACAAATTGGTTGAGCAAACAAGATATAAACAGTTATCACAGCTGAGACAACTTTAGGATAAGTTGTCGGTTTAAGCTGCAGTTTAGATAAGAAATGGCTTGTCTTGACTACTTGTCTTTACTGGTACACTTAAGGTGGTGCAGTGATGGATCACACTGAGATATGTTCTCCTAATTGACCGTAGTGGAGAACCAAGATCTCGGCAACTTTTCTGGTCTTAAGCTTGGTAAGACTTCATCTGAGCGCATTTGACTATCGATCACTTTGACCTACTATGGTGAACGTCATCGCGATCGGATCTACGTATCTTGGGTGTTAGTAATTATTTATAGCTCAGGCTGGTTGTCTGTACCAAACAACCGTATCCTAGTAAAATAGGTTGATAATATCCCCTGAGGAACTCGTAGGGATTAGCACACTAAACCCGGCCGGTTGATTAAGTTCAGGTGTGTTAATAAGGTCGAGTGGTACTTCTCGGGAATATATAAGATGTTAATTAATTTAAGTTGTCAGTGGGCTTAATTAATTAACAGATATTTCTATCTTAAATACGGGGATCGATTAAGTCTAAAATACAAGCCCATGCTCAAGTTGGGATAGAGGGGTAAGTCAGTACGGATTCTCTAGTGGAATAAATTTGTGTTTATTAATTAATTTTGCTCTGGCCTGAGCATAGATAATTAATTAACTTGAGGCCCGACTTTATTTCTTGTATTAGATCCCTGATCTAGCCCAATTAGCTGCCCAGTATTTATTCTGCTATCTCGGAAATTATTATTAATAGATTAATGTATTTATGCATTATTTAATAATATAGAAATTATTTATCTAAAATTAATTGGTTGGGCCAATTAATTGATAAATAAGTGACCCAGTTATTATTAATTATATTATGGGCTGAATATTAATTTGTTATTAGAAGCCCATTAGCATTATAATTACTAATGGGCCACAATTATAATATAATGTTTTATACATTATATATAGAGGAAAAAACACGTTTATTGTGATTATGATTTCACAAATCATTCACGCTAGAAAACATGTCAGATACAGAGAGAGCAGAGTTTTCATTACTTCAGATCTTTGTCCACGCGGAGGAAGGAAAGGGCCGGGACACAAATCAGAAGATCTGACACACGAGCAACAATCATAGCTACAACATACGAAGGAGGAAGGTAATCGATTCTTCACCTCCTATTTCCTTCAATTGGTATCAGAGCCAGATTTAGGCTCTAATTGTTGATGTCAGGAGCATGATTAGGGTTTATTTCTGTTGTTATCGGGCTAATTTCGTGTTTGGGGCGGCCTGCGAGCCACTATTTTTACCCCGTTGTAACGTTTTTGTCGTGAGAAAATCCAGGAGTAGTTGATAGGACCTTTTTGTAATGTAATTGTACTGTTTTTATACTGTATTCTTGTTCGGGAGGCACGGAAAATGAGATGAAGATGAAACCCTATTTTTCGCGAAAACCTTAGTTTTCTAGGGTTCAGCCGCACCTTGTGGCGTTGATTCCCGGCGCGTCCGATGTCCGATCGAAGATCGGGTTGAACCTCTGGATTCCTCATCTTACGAGATTTGGATCGATAGGTCGTAGGGGTTCACTCGATCCAAGATGCGATCAAAATTGACGTCTGAATTTGCTGCTCATCATGAATTCGTTCCGATGAATTTGAAATTAGAGAAATTAAGGAACTAATCTCCACCGGAATCCATTAAACGGTGGTCGTGAGTGTTCCAATTACATTTCCCCTCTTAAAATTGATCGAATCGCGGCTCGAAAGATGACAAATTCGGGCGGCGGAGATGGCGGCGCCGGGCAGTGCATTTTCTCGCAATTGCAGGAGGCGGCGCCGGTTGTTTTCATCACGGAAATGTCCGGGTGACATCAGGAATGCCGATTGGAAGTCCGGAGGAGTCCTAACGATGCAGTGGCGACGAGCAGGAGCCGTGGTGGTGCGGCTGCGACTACTGTCGGCGCGCGCTCCTAGTGGCGATCCGAGGGTGGATCGTGGTCGGCGAAGAGCGGTGAGGCCGCGACTACCCCCCCTTGACGACGGCGGGCTTTGACGCGGCCTGGAGCGGCGACGGTTTGCTGAGGAAGAAGATGTTGGCGTGGCGCACCACGTCAGCACTTGCTGAGTTAGACGTACACGTGTCTGCCACGTATCTAACACGTGGCAAACACCGTGATGACGTGGCGACGATACAGTTTTTAGATTCGAAGATTTTGAAGATTCTGAAGATCTGTATTTTGATCGGGCTATGTAATAGTTAGGAATTACATATTTTAAAGTCCGATAACGATGTTTTAAGTTTCTTATTTACGCATTTATTTATTATTATACTTTAGCATGCGATTATGTGATTAATTGCAGTTAGAAAAGCATGAAAATAGGATTTATGTCGTTATTAAGCATGTTTTAATTTTCACGAGCACATTTTATTTTACGCGTTTAGAAATTGCATGGTTTAGAAATTATGTGATGATGCATGATTCGTAACAAACCTTTTGAATAAAAAGACTAAGCAACTTTAAATTAAATGTTTAATTAGACTCCAATAATTTGGATATCAAACACTTAATCGGACCTCCATTAATTGGACTCTACACAAAGTAGTAAGATTGTGTGAGTAAACGTCCACCTGCGTGGCTTCCTTTTATCTTTGAGCCACAAGTTTTGTGAGATGAGTTTTCCAAAAACATATTTAATTATTATTGAGTAGTGGGAGCGAAGCCGTAAATGTCCACCTGAGTGGCTTACGTGCCTAGTGAACACGAGTACTCTAGCAGATAATAATTAAATACGATGGCCAATTAAATTAAATTGAATGCGGTATGGTTCGCGTAAGTACTCGTCTGAGAACGGGTTGAATGCAGTCCTAATTAAATAACGATGGCCAATTAATTAGTCCAATTAATTAGGATCCTAATTATTAGCCATCGTTTTAATTGGACTGTACACAAAAGTAGTAAATTGAATGCGGTCCTAATAATTAAATACGATGGCTAATAATTAGGACCGCTATGTCTAAGAACGGGTTCACTATGAGTATGTTACTCAAATCTTTGGTAGCATTCAAAGAGGTTATAGGAAAGGGAAAGAGTGCTCAAGTCTTGAATATCCCTAGTAGTTCAAGGAATCCCCAAAAAAGGTGAAAACTAGAAAAAGAGCAAAAAGGGTGGTCAACTCAAGAAGGGCAGTGGGAGTAAGAAGACGGTCCTTACCGGCGACATGCGAATGTCGAAGGAGAAAGGAAGGTTCTTCAAGAGTGGTAAGAAAGGACGCTGGAATAATTATAATCCAGATGTCAAGGCAGAACAAAAAGAGACGCGTGTCGCTCTTGTAATTGAAATTGTTTTGGTTTCCTCTTCTACCCACGAATGGGTAGTGGATTCGGAGGCAACTGATCATGTGTGTTACACCTTTCAAGGTTTCTTGTAGAAAAGGCAATTGAGCAATGCCGACGTGGTAATCTCAATGGGCAATGGATCAAAATTTCCTGCAATTGCCATTGGAGATTTACATCTATCTTTTGATAGTTCTGTTTTAGTACTTAAAGATGCTTTACATGTGTCTGAGTCTAGGCGCAACATAATTTATGTTTCAATACTAGACCATGGATGGTTATAAATCATGTCTTGATAGTAAAGTTTCTATCATTAAAGACGATGACTTTATCTGTGGTGGACTATTAAACAGATCTTTATATCCTATTACTTGTAAACCGCGTAGTTCTGTTAATATTGCTTCCTCATCATCAGATCCTAAGAAGAGGAATGAGTCTTCTAAGGTAAACAAAACTTATCTGTGGCACTTAAGCCTAGGTCACATAAATCTTAACAGGACTCAAAGGTTGGTGGAATATGGATCATTGAAATCTCTCCAAGTTGAACCATTTCTAACTTGCGAAACCTGTTTGGAAGGAAAGATGATGACTAGGCCTTTTAAGGCAAACGGTTATAAAGCCATAGGTGTATTAAGTTTGATACATTATGACTTGTGTGGCCTATGTCTACACAAGCTCGTAGAGGGTATGAGTACTTTGTCACATTTACTGACGATTACTCGAGGTATGGATATGTTTACCTTCTTCGCCATACGTCAAATTGCTTTGAAACCTTTAAGGAATTCAAGGCAGAAGTGCAGAAGAAGCTAGGTAAAGAAATCAAAACACTACGATATGATCGTGGTGGAGAATACCTATCCAACGAGTTCAAGGACTACTTGACAGAATATGGGATTACATCCCAACTGACAGCACCGGGAACGCCTCAGCAGAATGGTGTGTCAGAGAGAAGGAACCAAACTCTCTTAGAGATGGTTTGGTCGATGATGAGTTATGCAACTTTGCCAGTTTCCTTTTCAGAATATTCCCTAGAGATGCAGCATCCTTGCTGAACCGTGTGTCTTCCAAGTCGGTACAAAAGATCCCTTTCGAGTTGTGGAGCGGGCACAAACCCAATATGCACCACTTAAGGATTTGAGGTTATCCTGCTTATGTACTAAATAGGCATGCCAAAAAATTAGAATCACGTTCAGAAGTGATGTTGTTCATAGGGTATCCGAAAGAAACGTAGGGTGGATACTTTTTTGATCTTAAAGAAAAGAATATCGTTGTTAGCTCTAACGCTCGGTTCTTAGAGGAGGATTATATTAGTAATCACAAGTCTCCAGTCAAGATCATCCTTGAGGAATTACCAGGTGATCGAGATCCACTCACAGAGCCAGTTGTGCAAGATAGAGCTCCACGAGCAACTGCACAATCTGGTAACACAGCTCATGGCACTCTTCGACGTAGTGGGAGGTTGATATTTACACCTGATCGGTATATGTTTACTAGGGAGACGTTTGACCATCTCCCGGCAGATGAACAAGACACCGTGGATCCATGGACTTACAATGAAGCCGTGGGAGATATAATTGCAGATTCCTGGAGAATCGCCATGGACTCAAGTCCATAACTGATATGGATGTATATGAGATCACTGAACTACCTGAGGGCTGGAAGGCTATTGGTAGTAAGTGGGTATACAAGAGAAAGAGAGGTCCGAATGGAGAGATCATGACATTTAAGGCCAGGCTAGTGGCGAAGGGTTTTACCCAGAAAGAAGGTATCGATTATGAAGAGACCTTCTCGCCCGTAGCAATGATCAAGTATATTAGGATTCTCCTTGCCACAACAGCTCACATGAACCTAGAGATCTGACAAATGGATATCACGACCGCATTTCTACACTGTCACCTTGAAAAAGGTAGAGACATCTATATGAAATAATGTTGGTCCCGAGATAAATATTCAGGTGTGGGGGGGGGTGAATATACCTGAAAACTTTCTCAAGTTAAAACGCGAACAGTCCAATTCAGGAGAGTGTCTTGCTGAACAAGTTCAGTAGACCAAGCAAGCTATTTTGGATCGCGTGCACATAGTGACTGACTATACTGAGGCCTGCTAGCTGACTGATGTCATAATTCAGTACCGTTCAGTAAGAGTTCAGTAGAGTGTGGAAAAGTGTAGGCCCGATTCAGTTGAGTTTGAAAACGTTTTTAATAAAACTATTTCAGTAGGTTACTACAATCAGTTTAAGCTTTGCTGAAACTCTATTGTATGATTTTGTAAGACGGTTTTCAGTATGAACAGTAAAATTAATGCAACAGTAATTGAACACAGCGATTTTAAAGTGTTTCGGATATCAAACAATCCTACGTCCACTGTCCCGAAAAGATCAGGAGGCTATTTTATTATATTGAGTTAGTCTCAGTTGGTTTATGCACTGGACAAACACTGGCCTTGGGGATTGTACTGAGCAAGTCCCAGTTTACAAGGATCAAACTATAAAGTTTGACAAACTCTCCAACGATGAAGGAGTTCTTTACAATAAGAACAGTTCAAGATATGAACTCCTTCGGGTCTAAGCTATAGATATATTCAGTGGAACTTAGGTTAGAGGGAAGGGAACGAGAAGTGGCTTCTAGAGTGATGAACAATAAGGAATAACTCTCTGGGTTCTTGTTCGATCACTTGGACACTAGAGGCTTTTATTCTATTTCAGCTTGGTTCCCTTGAGCAAGGTTGTCGCCTTTCGCTTTGAGTGTTTTTCTGAAGTTCTTGCGGAATTCTTGTAACTTGTTCGTATATTGCTCATTCTTATGTCTTAGTTTTTGTTTCTCTTTCATTTGATTTTCCCTCTATTTATAGAGGTGATCCATAGATTGATCCGTTGGAGACAAACGATCCACTTGTCACTCTCTTCGGGTAGCTAACGGCTCTTTTATGGAATCTTGCAGAGTCTTTTCCTCCATTTCTGGAAAGAGGTTGACTTGCAGCTTTTACCAGAACTTTGACAGCTGGCTGCTCGTCATTGGTCGAGGCGTAGAAAGTAGTTGAGACACACAGACTTCTAGGCAGATACTGAAGTTGACTTCTCTGATAACCTCGAATAACTCTATTGATTTAAAAAATAAGATCATCTGGCAATCAAGGAGACTGTCAGACCGTTGTTGAGTCTGACCTGGGGTTCAGTAGTATACTCCTGCTGAGTCCAACTCTAATGAAGGTCAAAACTGAGTTCAGTGAACTGCTCCTGCTGAGTCCAGTTCTACTGACTCCTTTCAGTATGTTGCTCCTGCTGAGTCCAGCACTACTGAGTCTTCACTCCGTGGTACTGAGGCGGATAGTCTACTGAGGGATCACCAGACGGAACTCTGAGCCTGAACCATGCTGAAGGAATGTCTACTGAGTCTGAAACACTCAGAGACTAAGGCATTACTATTACAACAAAATGGTTCCCCAATCAAATTAGGGTTTTGGATCAGTCAAATCATCTAATCAGTTTAATGCTGAATCACATCCCAACAATTTCCCCTTATTTGATGATGCCAAAACCTAACACTATACACTATCAAATACAAACTCCTTACAAATATTGCAAGTAGAATCAGTGGAGTTGTACATCAAGTTCTAATCTACTGAGGGATAAGAAATACATAAATAATTCTAACAAGTCCCCATAAACAGAGTCTATCAATCTAAGCAAAACAGACAAACACATGATAAGCAGTGAGTGTGTGAGTCAGTAATCACTTAGGTGATTCTGAGTGTTAAATTTAAAATAAACAGGCCATAGAGACAATGAGATGTTGTCAGGCCAAACAACAAAGATGTATTATATATATGGAAGTTCAGTCCATTTACATTACTTGCTATCTATCAAAACCAGAAAAGATGCTAACAGGAGCTATCTTCTTAACCGCTGGATCCTTGCCTTGAAATCTTTAGACTTATCTTCTGGCAGAGGGAGTCCATACATCTGAAATGTATCCTTCCGTAGCTTCTGAATCTTAAGCACATCTTAAGGAAAGTTAGGATTAAGTTCCAAAACCAAGATAGCTTTCTTGACTTCTCCTTCAATTACACCTGTGTAGAGAGAGCCATCAAGTTTCTGAGGTGGTGGCAGTGGTCTGAAGATAGGAGTCTGAACATCTTCTTTGACTTCAATGGCCTTCTGAACCATGTCATAGATCTTCGTATCGCATTTGAATAGCCAGTCAACAAATGCTTGGTTCTTGTGGGATTCAGGCCAGTATTTCCATACATAGTATCTTTTAATAAACTCGGCCTTCAGTGACTCCCACTTCTGAGTCTTCTCCCACGGCATCCACTTGTCAACCCTAGGCCATCTATGAATCTTCTGATCAGTGGGTCACCTGCCTCGCCTGTACTTATATGGAATTTCAGTATCTTTCAGCGGAGGTGCCCTGGGCTTCAGTCGTTCAGCTTCCCTGGCTGCCTCAGCAGCCTTCTCTTTGGCTAGAGCTTCTTGTCGTCTGAACTCTTCAATTTGATAATATTGAGCTCTTTTGTCCGCGGCAATGATACTGAAATTGATCATCTCATCAATCGTTGGCTCAACTCTTGGTCTTTCTTTCTGATGCTGCTGCTGTTGTTTAAAATCTTACCGCTGCTGAGAATTAGTTCCTTGCTGTTCAGTCTGCTCAGCTTCTTTCTCCTTTTCTTTTTCTCTATCGGCCTCATCGCCGATCTTAAGCTTTCTAGGAGGAGGCCTAGTACCAGGTTTCCTTCCTGAAACTTTTGTCTTGGTCTTAGCCGGAGCCTTCTTCGGCTTATTCGTAGCTTCAGCTTCAGCTAGGTCCCTCGCTAACTTCTCGTCAGCATCGATTTGGACTTGCTCAGCTAGGCTGATTTATCTCTTAGCCCCTTTCTTCAGTGGGGTAGGGATTTTTAGAGGTTTCTTCCCTTTTCCTGCCACTGGTAGAGGCAGAGGAGTCTCTTCTTCCTCTTCTGAGTCCACCTCAAGGAACTCAACAGCTTCTTTGATGTGCTCGACAGAAGTTTGGGTTGCTGACTCGTTGGGTTCCTTAGGTCCTGAGCCACTTGGGCTAGTCTCAGCGCGCACTACATCTCCAGCGTCAGAGATACCCTGGGCCTAACCTTTATCAGTTTTAAGGGGTTAGTGGGAGCTGATTGGCTGCGAGTTGCTCCAGATGCTGACTTCTTCCCCCTAACTGTCCTTTCCATCTTTTTGGCATCATCAATTGCGCCTGGGGTTGGGACTGGAACCACCTTGTTGTTCAAGGATGAGTATGCTATAGCTAGCCTATCCAAGGCTTTCTACATACCCTCGAGTCGCAGGTGGAGATCGTTCCTCTCTATTATCAGATCATCACCATACTTGCGGTGAGAAGAATCGACCAACTCCTGAATTGCTTTTAGCTTGGCATCTATCTTCTCCTTACAGGCCTGTTGAATCGATGCGATTTTAAGCTCATGGGCCTGAGTCAGTGAAGAGATGTTGTTGAAGTGCTCTAACTATGTTGCCTTGAATGTTTCCAAAAGTGACGTCTGGGCAGCCGCCTGTGATGTCTGCTGTTGTTCAAACTCAGCTCTATGAGTGGCTAGAGATTCAGTGAGAATGGCTGAGAAATCAGGAGCGGTTGTATTCTGAATTGATGTCCTCAGGTCCATGATTTCCTCACTCTGAGCTGTAGTGGTCTTCTTCCAACTCCGGTGGATGGCCTTCGTCAATAGGCGGTTCTGAGCTCCTTGGCCTTTCAGTGCCTTGGCTACTGTCCGAGATCATCGGCCTTTGGAGCTGGGCACAACCTCAAATATAGACCCCAGCAGAAGCTGTACTGGGTCCACAGCATGAGAGTTTCCAGCTACCGACTGTCCTAGAGGAAGGGAGCTGATAGGTAGGTCAGGAGAGGGTTGAGCTCCCTCCACCAATTGAGTACCCTCAGCAGGCTTCTCAGGGCCTGCATCACTGAGTAGGTCCTGATCATCGGGATCTGAACCCTCTAAAGGTGCGACTGCTGAAGGAATGAGGTCATCGAGAAGAGCCAGCATTGCCGCCCTTAAATCCTCGAGCGAGGTGATATCCGTAGGCTCAAAGTAGCCTATCTGCTGGCGGATTTCCAGCTCCTTGGTATTCAGCTGTTCACAAGACTGGTATTGGATCATACGATTAAGAGTTATCCAGTCCTAAAACCTTATCAGCATTTGAAGCCTGGCCTTCTGAGCTATAGTCTCCAAGTCAGAGTGACTTGTGATTTCTGGTATGGCCTCAGAGACTTCTCGGGGGGCTCTGTCCTGAAGAGCTTCTGCCTTATAACCGATTGTCACAACTTCAGTGTTGGTCTCTATGTCGTCTATATCAATGGGAGACATGGTCTTCTTAGCATATGGAATGCTGCTGAGTGGTGGAACGTCGAGCGGGGACTGGGATATTGGAGTTGTCGGTTCTGGTTCGCTCCCCTGTTCCACTGAGACTTCCTTCTCAGCTGAAACTGTCTTCTCTGCTGAGACAACCTTCTCCACAGAGACACACTTCTCAGACGAGTCAGAGTCATATCTCAGTCTGAAGGAAGGAATAATGACCGCCTTCTCAGTTGATATTTTCTATTTCTTCTGAGGGGTCTTCTGAGGGGTAGACCTCTTCGTGGGAGTGGAAGTCTTCCACTTCCCTTTCCTTACTTTAGCGGGCCCTACCCCAATCTGCTGAAGGGCCGCTGGTTTGCTGTGAAAATGGATCTTCTTGGGAATGAAGTATCCCTTGTCCGCGTACGTGATGTGATCGTCTCCACAAAAATCTTCTGTCATCACGGTCAGCTTCATCCCATAAAGCAACTTTCACTTGACACTTAGGCTAAAAGTAGATTTGTCAAATTTTGCAGCCTGTGTCTGGAACTCTCTGAGGAAGAATTCAGTCCAGTTAACCATGGCTCTATCATATATTGCCATCATCATCTGCAGCTTTGGTCTGGACACCTGATCAAAAGAGCCCGCTTGGCTTGTCAGGATTTGAGTGACGATGTAGGCAAGGGCACGATACTGAGGTAACATGGAGTTCTTGGGGAACGTGGCTCTGAAGGATTTTGGCTCCCCACAGAAGATATCCAAGTATTCGTCTATCATATCATCCTTGTACCCCGCTACACTAATTCCACTATCTGGTAGCTTAAAACTCCTCTGAAGAGCATGCTTGATCAACATCTTCTTCATCTCTTCATCGGCTTTGGAGGGGTCAGCCACGTGATGGATTATGGTTCTTCCAATAATATCACCATCTACCGCTTCTGAGATGTGGTATAACTCAGATATCTGACGGGGGAGGAAATACGCCGGTTTCCTCGACAAGAAAGCTTCGAGGCCTGATGCCTTGAGCGCATCAAACACCTAGTCCATGATGTCCAACTCGCACGTGTCGAACTCCATGATGGGTTCACACCAGACACGGTCCTTCTCTAATATCTCGATCATGTTGACTGGAGAAACAACTGAAACGTTTGACTGTGCCATATCTGAATTGCAGAACTTAGTATTAGTATTGAATAATTTAACATGTAAGGATAAATACTAGATAAGCATGGAAATCTACCGTAATAATCTCTGATAGAAGGTTAATGCAGTTTGCAAGATGAAAATTCTAAGTTCGGAGATTTTTAGGGTTTTAAAGTAGAGGGTGAAAATGGTGGTTTCAGCGCTTAAATGTTGATACATATAAAAGTGAAGATGAACAGTTTTTAATCAACGACTCAATTTAAATCCCGCTTTATTAGATGGACGTCTAGATTCAATTTTATAAAAGGTAATGATCAACTTAGCCGCCTAAGTCAAATTACAGTTGTATATAGCCTATTGAAGTAAGGTGACATGACATGCATTTAATGCAAAGTAGAGTTCAACAATCTTAGCATAGAATGTCGTGCATTTAATAAAATTGTTTGTAATAAATGACATTCTCTAAGGCATTGAATACGATGCTGAATCAAAATCATAATGACATTAAATACTGGGTTGAATACTAAAAAGAGATACGCAAACTTGTCAGCTGAATATTGTAGTCAGCTGATACCTCGTGTAGTTGGTTGCTGAATCTCTATGTATTGAATGAATCAAGTACTGAGAGTGAACATTCCCCCTTGCTGAATGCTCCTCTCCTGTATCTACTTACTGACTTGAGTCAGTAGGGTCCAGCAGACCTAGCTCTACTGAAAGTTCTCTGAATCTGGCTTCAACTAGAGGCTTAGTCAGAATATTGGCCCTTTGATGGTAAGTATGGATCTTCTCCATCCCGATATCCTTCTTTTCGACATGATCACGAATGAAGTGGTGTCTGATGTCCACGTGCTTGCATCTAGTATGAAGAACAGGGTTCTTAGTGATTGCAATTGCACTGGAGCTGTCGCAGAAGATCGACACTTCATTCTGAATGACGTCATAGCCGCGTAGCTGCTGTCTCAGCCAAAGGATTTGGGCGCAGTAACTTCTGGCAGCCATATAGTCAGCTTCAGTAGTTGACGTCGCTACTGAATGCTGTTTCTTTGAGAACCATGAGATTAGCTTAGTGCCGAGGAACTGACAAGTTCCCGAAGTTAATTTTCGGTCAATCCTGCAACCTGCGTAGTCAGCATCAGAATGACCAGTTAGTTCAATATTATCATCTGCTGGATACCATAAACCTATATCAGGTGTTCCTCTCAGATAGGGGAGAATCTTTTTTTGCTGAGTTCATGTGGCTCTGCTTAGGATTCGCCTGAAATCGAGCGCAGACACCTACAGCATAAGTTATGTCAGGTCTGATAGTAGTTAGATATAATAAAGAACCAACAATTACGCGAAATTCAGTATGGTCTACTGATACTCCCACTTTGTCAAGATCAATTTTCATATTCGTGTTCATCGGGATCTTGATTGGTTTGCCAGATGTGCAACTGAATATCTTGATGAGGTCTCGAGTGTATTTGCCTTGATTGATGAATGTTCCTTTCTCTGATTGTTTGACTTGAAATCCGAGGAAATAATTTATCTCTCCCATCATTGACATCTCGAATTTGTGCTTCATCATCTTCTCAAGTTGTTGACACGTAATGAAATTCTTTGATCCAAATATAATGTCATCTACGTAGATCTGCACAAGTAAGATGTCGTTGTCTAGATGAACACTGAATAGTTGCGGTCTACTGTGCCTTTCTGAAAACCTTTCTGAAGAAGAAACTCAGACAGGGAATCGTACCAAGCCCTGGGTGCTTGTTTTAACCCGTATAGAGCCCTTTCTGAGTCTTTACACCTGATGTCCCTGCTGAAAGCCGGGAGGCTATTCTACATAGACTTCTTCTTTCAGTACGCCATTTAGGAACGTTGACTTCACATCCATCTGATATACTCTGAAGCGTTGATGTGTTGGGTAGGCAAGGAATAGTCTGATTACCTCCAATCTTGCAACTGGAGCGAACGTAACGTCGAAATCTATCCCCTCGGCTTGACAGTAGCCTTTTGCCACGAATCTAGCTTTGTTCCTTACTATGACGTTGTTTTCGTCTCTCTTGTTCTTGAAGACCCATTTAGTTCCGATCACATGTTGATGTCGGGGTCTGTCAACAAGCTCCCATACGTTATTCCTTGTGAACAGATTCAGCTCCTCTTGCATGGCAACGATCCAGTCAGCATCTTTAAGCTCGTCCTCAACTGACTGAGGTTTTTCAGTAGACAAGAAGCAGGAATATAGAGCACTCTCTCCCTGACAGAATCTGGATCTTGTCTTTACACTTGCTAAAGGATCTCCAATGATAAGGTTTGAAGAGTGAGTGTCCAGCCACGATCGACGATGTCCTATCTCTTCATCTGAAATTTATTCAACACAGATAGTAGGTGAGTTAGGCATTTCAGTTGTACTATTCTGAGATTGAAGAAATTCAGTTACAAGAGTTGGGTCTACGGAGTCACGAGGTTCAGGGGCATTCAGCTTAGGAACTTCATTTGTTCCCTCTGGATTGTTATTCTCAGTAGAGGTCTCAGTTACCATTTGGGTTTCTTCATCGACCAAAGTTACCGGGGATTGATTCTGTTAAGTAGAATCAACCTGTTCAGCTACATTTGCTGTTGGCTGATGTTTAGTAGACTTGTCTTCAGTTTCCTCTTCTGAATCATCATCCCAACACAGCTGGATCTTTTCAACATTATCCTTTAAGCTTAGATCCTGTAGCTGTTTACTGATGTCCTCAGATTCTGAATTTGAGTTTCTACTCCTGTTCTCAGTAGCAAACTCATTAAAAACAACATGAGGGCTTTCCTCCACGCAAAGGCTTCGATAGTTAAAAACTTTGAAAGCTTTGCTGACCCGGGAGTTATCCTAAAAAGAGTCCCTGGTCTAACTTGTTGTCAAAAGTCTTTAACTGATCCTTTCCATTATTTTGGATAAAGCACGAAGACCCAAAAATATGGAAATGAGATAAGAGAGGCTTCCTGCCGTTCCATAGTTCATATGGTGTCTTCTAATGTTGTTTTGTCAGCAGTGATCTGTTCTGAGTGTAACATGCAGTATCAGTTCCTTCTGCCCAGAATTTAGATGGGAGTCCTGAGTCTGCGAGCAAGGTTCTTGCTGCTTATTTGAGTATTCAATTCTTTCTTTCAGCAATCCCATTTGGTTGAGGCGTGCGTGTAGCAGACGTCTCATGCTCAATCCCATCAGTTTTGCAGAACTCTTCCACCATTGAATTCAGGAACTCTATTCCTCTGTCTGAACGAATCTTTCTCGACACTGAGCCTTTTCAGAAGCATAGGAAACTCTGTTTTGACATCAGACTTGTTGGCAATAAATATGACCCATGTATAGCACGAGTATTCATAATTGACCACTAAAGCATACTTCTTACCTCTGATCGTCACCTGAGAAACTGGACCGAACAAATCCATGTGCAGGAGCTGAAGGATTCCATCCGTGGAAGGTGATGGAACTGGTGGATTTTGCTTCTTCGTTTTCTTTCCCTTCAGACATGCCTCGCACTGAGTGTCCTTGTTGAACACTTCATTCGGCAGTCCACTCACTAGAGCGTTTCTAGCAAGCGTGTTGAGCGTCTTGAAGTTGGGATAGCTGAGTCTTCTGTGCCAGAGCCACCTCGTTCGGTTGTCGTTCTTCGCAAGCAAGCATGCTCCAGGTTCTGCTGATTTCCAGTCTGCAATGTATATGTTCTTTTTGCGCGAACCTGATAACACTATTTTCCCTGTAGATTTATCAATGACATCACAGAAACCAGTGTCAAAAATCACTCTATTCGAGTTATCACAAAATTGACTAACAGAGAGAAGGTTATGTTGAGTCCTTCAACATATGATACTCTTGGAACTGTGGCAGTTCCATTACTGAGTGTTCCATAGCCTCTGGTATAGCCTTTAACGTTGTCTCCCAACTCGATTTTGTTCCTTCTTCGGGAATATAATTCTTTAATAGACTCCTTTGGTACATCATGTGTCTTTAGCATCCGCTATCCATGTACCAAGGGTCCTTGTGCACCTGCAAAACAGAATTATATTCAGGTACCCTTTATTTTTGATTTTGGGTCCTTAAGCGTTAGTTTTGGAGACCCAAATCTGTCTTACGACCCTGGTGGTCTCAGACAGTTTTTTTCCACTCTGATCAACATACTTCACCACTGGACTGGTTGATGTTGATTTCTGAGGCTTTACTGGTTAAGGAGTCCTGATCTTTTGAGGTGGTGGACTGCTAACCTTAGCCTTCTGAACGGCTTTCTTCTTCTTCTTCTGACACTTGGAACCCCTTCTGACTATAGGATCATAATAATACGACCCATACTGAGCTGGATGTGTTAGCTGCGAAGGTCCATACTGATCTACCCATTTCACTTTGTTGGTTCCCCCTTGACTGAACTAGGGTGATTTTGAGCTAATCTTCTTGTCAGATTTCTGATAGTTCGGATGAGGTGCCTTCATCTTCTGTTTGTTCTTTGCTAGGGGGTTCAGTGATTCAGTGTTGATCATGTCCCCTTGAACAAACCTATCAGTCAGCCGATTCTCTGAGCGTGTGGGGGCAGACGTGGAGGCTCCATGGCTGAACTCGAGTCCCTCCTTGCAGTGTTTTGGCTTGTTGTTTGCTAGCATTGCCTCAAGATTTTTCTCAGCTCCCATATATCGCTCTGTCATCAGGTTCCTCCAGACATCGTCACTCTTCTTGAGATTTTCATGCTCGGTCTAAAGTCCTGAGAACTTCTGCTTCAGTAGACTCAATTCAGTATCCTTCTAAGTCAAGTCCTTGGTCAGTACTGAGATCAGATCTTCTTGTTGCTGAGACTTGGTCATCAGAGAGTTAATCTCCTCCCTGAGTCTCAACACAAGTCCTTCCGACTCAGTACCAACCTGACTCTCCTAAGAATGTCTGTAATTCTCGACTTTTAGGGTATCCAACTCCTGAAGAGTCTTACTGAGCTGCAGACTCATCTGAATCTGCTCGTCGAGCAATTCTTCGTCTGCAATCGCGACGTCTAAATTCTCATCTGCACCTAAAATAGTGTCTTGTGTGCTGTGTGAAGAATAGTTAAATGGTGCATGAGAGTTTACCTCATCCTCTTCTCCTGCCATTAGACACTTTTTAACATCTTCTTCAAGCTCTAGGGCCATAAATGCCGCTTCATCGTTTGATGAATCAATGAAGGAATCGACATCATCTGAGTCGTCTGAGAGTTCACCGGCAATGTAGGCTTGTCGCTTCTTGATGAACTTCTCCCTTCGAGCTTTCATGCAGCTCTTTCGACGGTACTGAGCTCAGGACAGTCATATTGGTAATATCCTGGCTTCTTGCAGTTGTAGCAGGAGGTGACTCTGCCTTCTTTTCTCTCACTGTCTTTTGACAGTGCAGAATCCTCCTGTTTCCTGCTTTCAGAAGTATGTGGTTCAGCAGTGCGCTTAGGTGAGTATTCAGACTTACTCTTTGAGTCTTTGACGACATTGGACAGTTTTCTGTGGCCCTCCTTTTCCTTTTGATATTTGATGGCAAGCAGTGCATATCTCTTAGCTAAGCTTCCTTCTTGTAGATCACTGATTGTAGGCTACACTTTGCTAGATGATGGAGCTGCTGTGTTGACTGATGCTTTAAAGGCATAGTCAATCTGAGTGTTAGCTTCAGCTCGCTGCTTCCTTTGTGGTAGACCAAACTCAAACTCCTCAGCTTTTAATTCTGAAAATATATGATCAGGAGAATCAATATCAAGATCAGAATGTCTAAGCAATGTTGCAAAGGGAGTCCAATGTCCGTCTGGCAGTGCTCTCAAGATTTTTAGATTCATCTCTCGGTTGGAGAAAGTCTTTCCTAGCCCATTGATAGTATTCATCAGATCTGTGAATCTGACATTAAGATCTTCAATCGTGTCACCCGGCATGAGAAACAATCACTCCAGCTTCTGGAGTTCCAGCGCTAACTTGTTAGCTTTAATCTTCTGAGTCCCCTGACTCAGTAGCGCCAGAGCATTCCAGAGTTCCTTGGTGGACTTGCAGTCCTGAACTCTTCTGAGATATGAGTCGCTCAAGGTGGTCAGTATGGCATTCCTGGCAACCCAGTCTAGATTGTGAAGTTTCTTCTCTTCTAGAGTTAAAAGACTTCTGTCTTTGGGAGCCTTCTTCTCGGTTACCATTCCTCGTCCTTGTGCTGGATCCTGGACTTCAACACTATCGATCATGGGTACGATAGGTCCGTCTTCCAAGACCTTTGTCATGCTGTCGTGGAGGGAAGTTAGATGAGCTTCCATTAGGACTCGCCATAACCCGTAGTTCTCTACTAAGAACATGGGTACCATCCTTATTCCTGACATATCAAACATGTTAGATAATGATATGAATGAAGAATGATATGCAGTGAAAATGTTTTCAAGATCCGTTCAAGTAGACCAGTTTCAGATAACAAGAGTCTTAGAGAACTCCTACTCTGATACCAATTGTTGGTCCCAAGATAAACGTTCAGGTGTAGGGGGGGGGGGTGAATACATCTGAAAACTTTCTCAACTTAAAACGCGAACAGTCCAATTCATGAGAGTGTCTTGCTGAACAAGTTCAGTAGACCAAGCAAGTTGTTCTGGATCGCATGGACCTAGTGACTGACTATATTGAGGCCTGCTAGCTGACTGATGTCAGAATTCAGTACCGTTCAGTAAGAGTTCAGTAGAGTGCAGAAAAGTGTAGGCCCGATTCAGTTGAGTTTGAAAATGTTTTTAATAAAACTGTTTCAGTAGGTTAGTGCAATCAGTTTGAGCTTTGCACAAACTCTGTTGTATGATTTCTTAAAATGGTTTTCAGTATGAACAGTAAAATCAATGAAACAGTAAATGAACACAGTGATTTTAAAGTTGTTCGGATATCAAACAACCTTACGTCCACTGTCCCGAAAAGATCAGGAGGCTATTTTATTATACTGAGTTAATATCAGTTTGTTTGTGCAGTGGACAAACACTGGCCTTGGGGATTATACAGAGCAAGTCCCAGTTTACAAGGATCAAACTATAAAGTTTGACAAACTCTCCAACGATGAAGGAATTCTTTACAATAAGAACAGTTCAAGATATGAACTCCTTCGGGTCTAAGCTATAGATATATTCAGTGGAGCTTAGGTTAGAGGGAAGGGAACGAGAAGTGGCTTCTAGAGTGATGAACAATGAGGAATAACTCTCTGGGTTCATGTTCGATCACTTTGATACTAGAGGCTTTGATTCTATTTCAGCTTGGTTCCCTTGAGCAAGGTTGTCGCCTTTCGCTTTCAGTATTTTTCTGAAGTTCTTGCGAAAAGCTTGTAAGTTGTTTGTATACTGCTCGTTCTTGTGTTCTTAGTTTTTGTTTCTCTTCGATTTGATTTTCCCTCTATTTATACATGTGAGCCATAGATAGATCCATTGGAGATGAACGATCCACGTGTCACTCTCTTTGGGTAGCTAATGGCTCTTTTAAGGAATCTTACAGAGTCCTTTCCTCCATTTCTAGAAAGAGGTTGACTTGCAGCTTTTACCAGAACTTTGACAGCTGGCTGCTCGTCATTGGTCGAGGCATAGAAAGTAGTTGACACACAGACATCTAGGCAGATACTGAAGCTAACTTTTCTGATAACCTCGGATGACTCGACAGATTTAACATATAAGATCATCTGAGAATCAAGGAGACTGTCAGGCCGTTGCTGAATCTGACCTAGGGTTCAGCAGTATACTTCTGCTGAGTCCAACTCTACTGAAGGTCAACTCTGAGTTCAGTGAACTGCTCCTGCTGAGTCCAGTTCTACTGGCTCCTTTTAGCATGCTCCTCCTGCTAAGTCCAGCGCTACAGAATCTTCACTCCATGGTACTGAGGCGGATAGTCTACTGAGGGATCAGCAGACGGAACTCTGAGCCTGAACTATGCTGAGGGAATGCTACTGAGTCTGAAACTCTCAGAGACTGAGGCATTACTATTACAACGAAATGGTTCACCAATCAAATTAGGGTTTTGGGATCAGTTTAATGCTGAATCACATCCCAACAAACAACCAGATGGTTATGTGAAGGAGGGCGAAGAGCTTCTAGTTTGGAAGCTTAAGAAGTCTATTTATGGACTTAAGCAAGCTTCCCGGTTATGGCACCAGCATTTTGATGAGGTAGTCAAATTCTATGGTTTTGTATCTTGTCCTAACGAGGTGTGCGTGTACTGTATCTGTGTTAACGGATCAAGGTTATCCGAGATCGCCAGAAAAGGATGTTAAGCTTGTCACAAGCGTCCTATAGTGATACTGTTATTACTCGTTTCAGCGTGCAAAATCCCAAGAGAGGTTCAGTACCTTTCAGACATGGCATTTTTCTATCTAAGAATCAGTGCCCTAAAACACCTGAAGAGATAGAAAGTATGAGGCTAGTATCATATGCTTCCGCTGTCGGTAGCCTCATGTATGTGATGCTTTGTACGAGACCAGATATCTCATATGCTGTAGGCATGGTCTCAAGATATCACTCTAACCCTGGAAAGGAACACTGGACTGCGGTCAAGCATATTCTCAAGTACCTTAAACGAACTAGAGTTTATAGGCTTGTTTACCAGTCAGATAGTCTAGTGTCTTTGGGTTATATAGACTCGGATATCCAGGCTGACAAAGACGAGAAGAAGTCTACCTCGGGTTATGTGTTTACCTTAGGAGGTGGAGCCATTTCATGGAGGAGTGCAAAGCAGAAATGCATTGCGGACTCAACCATGGAAGCAGAGTATGTGGCTGCTTTAGAAGCTTTGAAAGAGGCAGTTTGGCTCAAGAATTTCCTCTTGGATCTTGATATTGTTCAGAATTTGCCTAAGGCGATCACGATTTATTGTGAGCAGTGACAAATTCCAAGGAACCTAGATCTCACAAGGCATCTAAAGACATAGACATGAAGTACCACATTATACGAGTATTCTTAAATCGAGGAGGCATGGTGATTGACAAAAATTAGAACTGAAGACAACCTAGCTAATCCTTTCACGAAGAGCTTATCACTCCCGGTTTACGAGAAGCATGTTCGCGGCTTAGGAGTAGTAGAGATGTCCCACTTAGGACTGCGGAAACTTTTTGTATAAGTGGGAGAAGATGCAGTGATAGAGGATAGATAGATGGGTACTAGTTTGTACCTAGAACTGACACATTGTATACTAAAGTTTACTTTAGTATAAGTGGGAGAATTGTTGTGATTTTGAATACTGGAAGCAAATTTTATGCTTGTATACAATGTGTTTTGTCCCTACCACTATTTTATTCTCCTATCTGATAAATGTATATATTCGCACATGTTATCCTTTATCTTGTATAAAAGTTAGATTTGTGTAGTGTGTCGAGTATCACAGAAGACTAAACAAATTGGTTGAAATAACAAGGATATAAACAGTTATCACAGTTGAGACAACTTCAGGATAAGTTGTCGCTTTAAGCTGCAGTTTAGATAAAAAGTGGCTTGTCTTGGCTGCTTGTCTTTACTGGTACACTTAAGGTGGTGTATTGATGGATTACAGTAAGATGTGTTCTCCTAAGTGACCTTAGTGGAGAACTAAGTTTTCGGTGACTTAGCTGGTCTTAAGCTTGGTAAGACTTCAGCTGAGCGCATTTGGCTATCTATCACTTTGACCTACTATGGTGAACGTCATCGCAACCGGATCTATAAATCTTGGGTGTTAGTAGTTATTTGTGGCTTAAGCTAATTGTTTGTATCTTGCAACCATATCCTAGTAAAATAGATTGATAATATCCCCTGAGGAACTCGTAAGGATTAGCACACTAAACTCGGCCGGTTGATTAAGTTCAGGTGTGTTAATAAGGTCGATTGATACTAATCAGGAATATAATAAGATGTTAATTAATTTAAGTTGTCAGTGGGCTTAATTAATGAACATATATTTCTATCTTAAATACATGGATCGATTAAGTCTAAAATACAAGCCCATGCTCAAGTTGGGATAAATGTCTAAGTCAGCACGAATTCTCAAATGGAATGAATATGTGTTTGTTAATTAATTTTTCTCTGGGCTGAGCATAGATAACTAATTATTTTGAGGCCCGACTTTGTTTTTTGTATTAGAACCCTGATCTGGCCCAATTAGCTGTCTAGTTATTTTTTGTCTCTCAAAAATCATTATTAATGGATTAACGTATTTGCATTATTTATAATATCATTTATGTGGAATTAATTAGTTGGGGCAATTAAATGATAAATAAAAGTAGCCCAAAAGATTAATTGATATTTTGAAGCCTATATACATAGTATTCTGTTCATAATATACAGACATTCACATATTCTAAAGCGCACACGTGCGATTAAGAAAGAGAGACAATATTATTTTTCTTCAATTCTCTGACCACACGTAGGAAGAAAAAGGCCGGGACACAAATCAAAAGATCTGAAACACGAGCAACAATCAAAGCTGCAACAACAAACGTGGAGGAAGGTAATCAATTCTTTCCTTCAATTCCATCAATTGGTATCAGAGCCAAGATTTTAGGCTCTGATTGTTTCTTTTAGGAGCATATCTAGGGTTATCTATCAATGGGTATCATATGACCAATGTGTTTTATTTCTACTGTTTATTGTATTGTATTTTGGTCCGGGAGGCACGAAAATTGAGGCACGAAGAAAACCCAATTTTGCCGGAAAACCCTACTTTTCTAGGGTTATCTATCACTTTGACCTACTATGGTGAACGTCATCACGACCAGATCTACTTATCTTGGATGCTAGTAGTCATTTGCGTCTCAGGCTGGTTGTTTGTATCTTGCAACCGTACCCTAGTAAAATGGGTTGATAATATCTCCTAAGGAACTCGTAAGGATTATTACAATAAAACCCGACCGGTTGATTAAGTTCAGGTGTGTTAATAAGGTAGAGTGGTACTAATAAGGAAAATATATAAGCTGTCAGTGGGGAAAATATATAAGCTGTCAGTGGGCTTATTTAATTAACGAATATTTCTATCTTATTTAATTAACGAATATTTCTATCTTATTTAAGTCAGTACGGATTCTCTAGTGGAATGAATCTGTGTTTATTAATTAATTTTTCACTGGGCTGAGCATAGATAATTAATTAATTTGAGGCCCGACTTTGTTTATTGTATTGGATCCTGGTCTGACCCAATTAGCTGCCCAGTATTTATTCTGTTCTCTCAGAAATTATTATTAATAGATTAATGTATTTATGCATTATTTAATAATATAGAAATTAGTTATCTGGAATTAAATGACTGGGCCAATTAATTGATAAATAAGTGACCCAGTTATTATTAATTATATTATGTGCTGAATATTAATTTATTATTAGAAGCCCATTAGTTTTATAATTACTAATGGACCATAATTATAATATAATGTTTTATACATTATATATAGAGGAAAAAACATGTTTATTATGATTGTAATTTCACAAAATCATTCACACTAGAAAACGTGTGAGATATAGAGAGAGCAGAGTTTTCATTTCCTTCAGATCTCTGTCCATGCGGAGGAAGGAAAGGGCCGGGACACAGATCAGAAGATCTGACACACGAGCAACAATCAGAGCTGCAACAACATACGAAGGAGGAAGGTAATCGATACTTCACCTCCTATTTCCTTCAGCAAGGACTTTTAAGGGCTTTGCTAAGGGCTTAGAGGTCAGTCTTCGTCAAGGAAGGACTTGGCTACATAAACTAACAATCTACCATAAACGAACAATCTACCTCAACTTCAAAAGGTTCAGATAAGCTGGCAAACTGGATTGTCCGAGGGGGAACTCAAGCTGCTGATCCAATCACGCCTCAGACAAAGAATAAGCAGAAGATAATGGCAGAATACACTGACCAATAGTTCTAGCCACCGAACACCATGATCAAACTCAGGGGGAACCAAGAAGGTCTTGTGGGTAGAGCAGTATAGTGAACCAAAATTGGTGCATCCTGTATAGTATGGTTCTTACTACCATGAGCCCCGAGTCAGAAGGAGCACTAAGAGTCAGATGAAGAAAGCTCCTGAACCCCAAACTGCCAAGAAGTCAGTATCTCAAAGTTTAGTGGATAGAAGTACTGACAACAACAAGAAGAAAGAGTCAGATACCCCCAAGGTCGCCAGACATATCTCGGTCGCGAAACCAACACCGACTAACACATAAGGACCCAGACTTAACCAAAAGTGTATCTAAAACTGTTTCTATTTTGCTGGTGCATAAGGACCCTTGGATCGTGGACAACGGTTGCTCAAGACCTATGACTTATCTGAAGAGTCTATTGATCAACTATGTAGAAGAAGGACCCAGAATTGAGTTTGGTGACAACTCAAAAGGCTACACACGGGAATATAGAATGCTGAACATTAGGACTGCTTCAGTTCCAAGAGTAATTTATGTTGAAGGACTTCAACATAATCTTCTTTTTGCTAGTAAATTCTTTGATAACCTTAGCAGAGTTACCTTTGACGCTGGTTTATGTGATATTCTTGATAAATCTACAGGGGAAACAGTGTTATCAGGTTCAAGGAGGAAGAACATCTATGTTGCAAACTGGAACACCGCCGAACCTGAAGCTTGCTTGCTTGGCCAGATGAAGTCAAGTGACAAGACAGGGTGGTTGTGGCATAAGAGGCTCAGTCATCTGAATTTCAAGGCACTGAACAAGTTGACAAGGGACTCAAAAGTCAGAGGACTGCCCATCAAAGTGTTCAATCGTGATAGAAATTGTGAGGCATGCATGAAGGGAAAGCAGACAAAGTCAAGCAATCCACCTATTCCGTCACCTTTCACAGATGGAATCCTTAAGCTGCTGCACATGGACCTATTTGGGTCAGCCACTCCAGTGACTATAAGAGGCAGGAATTATGCCCTCGTCGTTATTGACGATTATTCAAGATATACGTGGGTCATCTTCATAGCCAACAAATCAGAGGTCAAGAGTGAGCTACCTACACTGCTGAAGAAACTTAGTGTGGAAAAGGACATCAATATTCAGAGGATATGCTTGGATCGAGGCACTAAATTTCTTAACTCAATCATCAAAGAACACAGCACTACTGAGGGAATTTAGCACGGGAGTTCAGCAGCTCGCACACCTCAGCAGAACGGTCTTGCCAAACAGAAGAACAGAACATTAAAAGAAGCAACAAAATGCTCCTAGCAGACTCTGGATTGCCCTCAAAGTTCTGGGCCGATGCTACTGACACCGCCTGTTATACTTAGAACCGCTCACTACTGACAAAGCAACACATGAAGACACCATATGAACTATGGAAAGGGGGAATTCCTTTTATTTTTCATTTGCATATCTTTGGTTGTCCTTGTTTTGTCCACAATAATGGAAAGGATCAATTATAGGTCTTTGATAGCATGTCTGATCAAGGAGTGTTCTTAGGATACTCTAGGGTCGGTAAAGCCTTTAGGGTCTTTAACTACCGGACCCTTTGCATGGAGGAAAGCACTCATGTGGTATTTAACGATTTTGATACTGAGGACATGAAATCGAGTGAAGTGTCAAATCCTGAAGATGTCAGCAGCAAGCTACAGGATCTCAAGCTGAATGATGAAACTGCATCATTGTTGAGATGATGCGTCAGATGAAGAAGAAACTCAGACCCATCGCACCGGCAATGTAGCTGACCTGATTGGTTCTACTAAATAGAATCAACCTCAGGTGACCCCGGTCGATGAGGAAGCCTAGTGGTAACTGAGACCTCTACTGAGAATAACAATTCAGGGGGAACGAATGATGTTCCTGAGCAAAATGACCTTGAACCTGGGAACTCAGTAGATCCTAATCGTCTTACTGAATTGCTTCACTCGCAAAATAGTACTACTGAAATGCCTGACACTCCTATTGAATGTACATAAGTAATTTCAGAAGAAGAAACCAGTCGAAGACGATCATGGCTAAATGCTCACTCTTCTGATATCATCATTGGAGTTCCTTCAGCAAGTGTAAAGACAAGATCCAGATTCTGTCAAGGAGAAAGCGCTTTATACTCCTGTTTCTTGTCTACTGAAGAACCTCAGTCGACAGAAGACACACTAAATGATGTTGACTGGATAATTGTAATGCAATAGGAGCTGAACCAGTTCGTCTAAAATGAGGTCTTGGAGGTTGTTGATAGACCTCGACACCAACACGTGATAGGAACAAAATGGGTCTTCAAGAACAAGCGCGATGAAAACAACGTCATAGTTAGAAACAAAGCTCGACCTGTTGCCAAGGGATATTTTCAAGCAGAAGGAATAGACTTCGATGAAACGTTTGCTCCAGTTGCTAGATGGAAGCCATATTGTCTATTTCTAGCCTACGCATCGCATCAAAGATTTAAAGTATATCAGATGGATGTAAAGTCAGCTTTTCTGAATGGCGTACTGAAGGAAGAAGTCTACGTAGAACAATCGCCAAGCTTTCAGTAGGGACATCAGGTTTACACACTCAGGAAAACTTTGTACGGGTTAAAACAAGCACCCAAGGCTTGGTACGGTACCCTATCAGACTTTCTAGTTCATAAAGGTTTTCAGAAGGGGACAATAGATCACACTCTGTTCAGCATCAAGTCAGCAGATGGCATTCTACTAGTGTAGATCTACATGGACGACATCATCTTTGGTTCCAAAAACGTGACCATGTGTCCACTATTCGAGAAGATGATGAAGGAGAAGTTCGAGATATCAATGATTGGGGAGATGAACTATTTCCTTGGTTTTCAGGTAAAGTAATCTGAGAAGGGAACGTTCATCAACCAAGCCAAATACACTCGAGACCTCCTGAAAAGACTTGGTTGTGAATCGAGCAAGCCAATCAAGATCCCCCTGAATACAAATTTCAAAATCGATCTAGACAAAGAGGGAGCTTCTGTTAACTCAACTAATTATAGGGTTATTACTCGTTCTTTACTATATTTAACAGCAAGCATACCTGACATAACTTATGTCAGGTATGTGCGAGATTTCAAGCGAATCCAAAGCAGAGTCATCTAGACTCAACGAAGAAGATTCTGTGATACCTGACCTGACGCAGGGTTATTGTTGGAATGAGAAGTATGATAAGATTTCAAGATCCCAAAACCCCTAGCTAAATGATTAACCATCGATATTGTAATAGCTTTTTGAGTTCAACTTGTTAGTAACTCAGTAGGCTAGAGTTCAGTAGTTGTACATTCAGTAGAAGACACTGCACTCAGACGGAGAACTCAGTATCGAAGAAGTCAGTTTGACAGCGATCCACCAACTGAATCTGCAAAGGACTTCGTGCATGCGTACTGAAATTATCAGACGAATGTCAGTAGAAGATACATCAGTTGAAGGTCCTAGGATTAAGAGAAAGTCAACTTATCGTACCATTGAGATTGAACAAGCCTCACCTACTCTCATAACTCGACCAATAATGAGCAACAACATTTTACCTACTCTGCTATAAAGCTGCTCCTAGACGGAAAAAGACGAAATCTCTACAGTATGTCTATAACAGCGTTCAAATTTATATGGCCATTTTTCTTGTCTTATTCGACACGTGTCTAGACTCCCTCCAACAGATTTATTCACAAATCGAATACTATAAATAGAGAAGAGTCTTCATGCAGAAAGACACCGGAAACACAAGCTTTCAAGCGAACATACTCTAGCGAACTCAAACCCAAACACAGCGAAGAACTTGCTCATTTGAAGATCATTTTAGTTCTTCTCTCTAGAGATCCTTTAGTTCCCCTTCTCTATCTAAGCATGCTCATTGTAATATCAATAGCTTAGAACCTCGAAGGAGTTCATCTTTAAACTGTTTTTATTGCAAGAACTCCTTCACTGTTAGAGAAACTTTAACCTTCAAGGTTGAGAATTGTAAAGTCACTTTGACTATAAGTTGATATTTGTCCTGTGTATATATTAACTGAGACTTGCTCAGTATAAGCAAACACGTATGAATCTGTCCTTTGAACAGATTGACTAAGACTTGCTCAGTATAATTAATACAAGAACTCCGGCTTATTTCAGGACAATGGACGTAGGACCCACCGTGTCCGAACCACTTTAAAAACTGCTTGTGTTGACTTTAACACTTGCATTGATAACTATTCATTTTGCATAAAACTGAGTTTTAATCAAACAACATGAAACAACTTTTCAACTGAGATGATTATTTTAGGGCCTGCACTTCCGCACACAACTTCTGTTACTAAACTACTATTCACTGACATAAGTCAGTAAAACTGTACTCAGTAGAAAAATCTTTGTCCACGCGATCAAGAAAGCATATTTGGCCACCTGAATAGTTCAGTAACATTCTTCAGCGCAGCTGACTTTCACCTTCTGAGTTTCAAATTGCATTCAGGTGTATTCACACTGAATGAAAGTGTAACCAAAGCACTAGTGGAAAGCATATTTGGCCACCTGAATAGTTTCAAATGCTGAAGTGAAGAGGATCAGCACTCCAACCAATGAAAGTGTAACTAAAGCACTAGTGGAACAACATAATGCCTACAAGCTTATTAAGAAGATCCTACAGACTTAGTAGAGGCATACCTTCGACGGATCGAGGCTTCTTAATCTGAAGTACTCACAGTCGTCAACGCTGAACATGACAAGCGATGGATCGCATATACTGACGCAGCTGGAGATGTTTTAGCTAAGCATGAATCCATCAGCATGTCAATTGAAAACGTTACAAGGAAGGCTACTACCCTGACTACGACCATTGATGATGCGAAAAAAGGGGGAAGGAGGTAGGAGTGAATGACTACTAACCCTCTTAAAGGCTGAAGAGGCAGGACCAAGTAAGGCAACTGAGAAGGCAGCTGAAAGTAAGAGGGAAGAAATTACTGACAAGGGTAAAGGTTCTGGAGAGCCTGCTAATGAAGTTATAACTGAAGTGACCAAATACTTTGAAGGTTTAACTAAAGAAGAGCCACCACTCAGGTCAGCAGCCAAAGGAAAAGCCCTTGATCCCCCAAGTCCTCCGAAACCTAAAATCCGAAGTTCAGAACGCAGAGGAATATATCACTTACAATGAAAAAATAGCGCGAGAATCCAGAAGCAAGAGATAGGAAACAAACCAAGGTCAAGAGAGGTAGATAGATCCGATCTTCAGTTCTTACCAGAACAAGATCTGTAATGCCTAGGCAATCCAGGTCAGTTGCACAAACTCCTCCTAAGTCCAAAGAATCTGAAAAGCCCGGAGCAACTAAGTCCAAATCAGCCGGACCAAGCGACTCAGAAACTCAGCAACACATTCTATCCACTGAACTCTCATACAGACAAGAAGCTGAACTGAAAGAGCTATAGGATAGCTGTGAGAGAGGCATGGACATTACTGTTGAAGCCAGACACACCATAGAAGCTAGAGAAGGACTTAATAAAGCTGATCTAAAGGCTCTCAGACAGAAAAGTTAGGGAAACAACTGCAGATCGACTTCATCAAGAGATTCTACATATGAAAGATATTTGATGATCAAACTGTGCAGATGGAAAGTTCAAAGAATTTCTGATGAAGATTGATCCTCTTGTCCACGCTGAAATACAAACACTTCTAAATCAGTCAGGCCAGGTTCTCAGAGCACCTGAAAACAGATCTTTGCCTCCTCCTCTCACGCATCAAGATAAAATTTATAAGAAGGAGATAGAGGAAGAAATTAATGATACTATCAGAAGAATAGATTTGGACAAGAACATTGCTGAAGACAAGGAAGCGATCAAGGTACTGAGGTTCAGAATCTATTCTTGCTATGGCCTTGAGCTTCCTGAGAAGAAGTCTGCTGGCTTCAAGGCACACATGCAGCTATTCAAGAAGAAGCCCAGCTGATTCTCTTCTAGTCTTAGTTGATAGTATTAGATTGTCTTGTAACTTTAATAATCTCTAATCATTTATGACATCTTTTTCTATTGGCCTTCGACAACTACTCATTGTCACTTAGCTATGTTTTTTATCTTTCAATACTATTGATCACCTCCGTGATCAGATCACACACCCACATATTTGCTTATCTATTTCTCTTTATGGTTATGTTGTTTAGACATCTTTTAGAGGGATATTACTTGTAAGCATGTCAGCGGGATATTGTAAGACTTCGGTCTTTTGATGTATAACATCTGTGTTGATTAGATAGTCAGTCTTGCTGATAGAGATAGCTTGATCTAACGAGCTTTACTGCTCTATATTTACTCTGCTATTGTGCTTAGATTGTCTTGTAATAGGTTTTAGCATAGTCAGTAGTAGCTGTTTGTCAAAGGTTTTGGCATCATCAAATAGAGGGAAATTGTCGGGATGAGATTCAGTATGAAAAGATATGAAGATCCCAAAAAACCTAGCTGAATGATGAACCTTCGATATTGTAATAGCTTAGTTGAGTTCATCTTATTAGGAACTCAGTAGGATAGAGTTCAGTAGCTAGGGGTGGGCAAACAATTCGGGTTCCCGCGCCCGTACCCATCCCGTTCGGGTCGGGAAAAATGGGTACGGGGTACCCGCAAAAAATCAAGCGGGTCGGGAACGGGAACGGGTTTTATTCTTAGATACCCGTTCCCGAACGGGTACCCGCATTAATATACAATTTTTTCTTACATGAGGTCCTCTTACGTAGAGGTGGGCGCGGGACGGCGCGGGTACCCATTTGCATGTTTTGTGCTTGCACTAGAGTGTGACTAAACAGTATTCCACAGTAATTTTAATTATAAGAATCTATGGTTTCATAGTTGATAATCATATGGTCGGTTTTATAATTATAATTTATGGTGAGACACCATTGGAACATAGTTTATAAAACAGATTATCTATTCCTATAGTCCTATTTAGTGGTTTAAATATATTGGTATTTTTTAATTTTAATTTAGGTTTTTAAAATTTCATTTATTGATATTTTTTAATTTTTATTTATGAATTTAAATATATTATAAATAGGTGGTAATATTTGTGGGTAAACCCGTACCGTATCCACGGGGGTATCCGCATGCGGGTACCCGCTCTATGGGGGAACGGCAATGGGTATTAAAATAAATTACTCTATGGGGGAACGGGAATGGATATTTGTGGTAATATTTGTGGGTAAACCCGTACCCGTACCGTATCCGCGCGGGTATCCGTAAATGGGTACCCGCAGCGCGGGTACCCGTCTCGCGCCCACCCCTATCAGTAGCTGTGCATTCAGTAGAAGATTCTGCACTCAGCTAGAAAACTCTGTATCGATGAAGTCAGTTGGACAGCTATCGACCAACTGAATTGGAAAAGGAATTCATGCTTGCGGTATTGAATTTATCCGACGAATGTCAGTAGAAGATACATCAGTTGAAGGTTCGAGGATTAAGAGGAAGTCAACTCATCGTACCTTGAAGATTGAACAAGCTTCACCTACTCTCATAACTCGACCAATAATGAGCCGACATCATTTTACCTACTCTGCATAAAGCTACTCCTAGACGGAAAAAGAGGAAATCTCTACAGTATGTCTATAACAACGTTCAAATTAATATAGTTGTTTTCCTTATCTTATTCGACATATGTCTCGACTCCCTCAAACAGATCTATTCACAAATTGAATATTATAAATAGAGAAGAGTCTTCATACAGAAGGACACCGGAAACACCAGCTTTCAAGTGAACATACTCTAGCGAACTCAAACCCAAACACATCGAAGAACTTGCTCATTTGAAGATCATTTTAGTTCTTCTCTCTAGAGATCTATCACAGCATGCTCATTGTAATATCAATAGCTTAGGCCACCTCCAAGGTTTTCCCTCATAATAGAGGAGCCCTATCCCTATTTTTGTGCGAAAATAGTGTTTCGTCTCCAACGGTTTTCCCTTATCCCTCTCCTAAAAAGGAATATTCCATAACATATTCATTTTTAATTTGACAAATCACTTTTAAATTTAATTATTTTATATAATTAAATTAAACTTAATAATATTATTTATGAAAAATACATTCTACATTAATTGGAAAAAAGATAATTCAAATTACTTAAATAAAAATAAATTCTACATTAATTGCAAAAAAGATAATTCAAATTACTTAAATGAAAATGATAGATTACATAATATCCAATTCTCCAAAGATGAATATTCATTTCACAAGATGAATATTCATTCCACAAGTGATCAATTAGTGCATTCCGGTGGAAACAATTAGATTATATAATATATATATATATACATTGTAATTTTTCAAAATTATACAATATATTTTTAAATGGATTTCAATATTTACATATGTATTAAATATTATATTTTAGAAATATATAACAATGTAAAAGGATAAAATTATCTATTCTATATAATTATAAAACAATATATTTTATCAAATAATAAAACAATGAAAATTCAATTTATTTTCATTAATTTTATGCATGTAAAAAAAATCAATTTTATTGGATAGGGGAGTGATAGAGGAGGAAATTTTTTTCCCTTATAGTAAGGGAGAAAAAATGTCTCCCTCAAAATAGGGGAGGGTTGGAGGTATTTTTTAGAGGAATACCCTATTATAAGGGAGGGTTGGAGATGGTCTTAGAACCTCGAAGGAGTTCATCTTTTAAACTGTTCTTATTGTAAGAACTCCTTCACTGTTAGAGAAACTCTAACCTTCAAGGTTGAGAATTGTAAAGTCACTTCGACTATAAGTTGATATATGTCCTGTGTATATATTAACTGAGACTTGCTCAATATAAGCAAACAAGTATGAATATGTCATGCGAACAGATCGATTGAGACTTGCTCAGCATAATTAATATAAGAACTCCTGCTTAGTTCAAGACAGTGGACGTAGGACTCAGCGTGTCCGAACCCCTTTAAAAACTACTCGTGTTGATTTTAACTGTTGCATTGATAACTGTTCATTTTGCATAAAACTGTGTTTTAATTAAACAACATAAAACGAATTTTCAACTGAGACGATTATTTTAGGGCGTGCACACGCAACTTCTCTTACCGAACTACTGTTCACTGACATATGTCTGTAAAACTGTACTTAGTAGGAGAATCCTTGCCCACGCGATCGAGAAAGCATATTTGGCCAACTGACTGGTTCAGTAGCATTCTTCAGCGCAACTGACTTTCGCGTTTGAAAGTGCATTCAGGTGTATTCACCCCCCCCCCCCCCCCCCCCTTCTACACCTGAAGCTCATCTCTAGACCAACAATTATGGTATCCAGCTGATGATATTCTTGTTTTAACTGGATATTCTGACGCTGATATGCAGGATGCAGGATAGATCAAAAGTCAACTTCTAGAACTTGTCAGTTCCTAGGCAGTAAGCTCATATCATGGTTCTCCAAGAAACAACATTCAGTAGCAACGTCCACTACTAAAGCTAAGTATATGGCTGCCGGAAGTTTTTGTGCCCATATCCTTTGCCTTCAACAACAACTGCGTGATTATGGAATCTATCAAGATGAAATGCCCATCAACTGCAACTCCACCAATGCAATTGCAATCACTCAGAATCTCGTTCTTCACATGAGATGCAAGCACGTGGACATGTGACACCACTTCATCCGAGACCATGTCGAGAAAAAGGATATCATGATGGAGAAAATCCTTACTGATAAGCAAAGGGCAACCATACTATCCAAGCTGCTAGCTGAGATTAGATTCAGAGAACTCTCAGTTGAGTTGGATCTGCTAGATCGTATTTACCCGAGTTAGTAAAGGGATCAGTACGACAAGTCAGTGAGTCAGACTATGTACTATGGGTCAGTAGGGTGAACCATGCAGTACTCAAGAAGGGGGGACGTGAGATAAATACTGAACTTTCAGTATAACCAACAGGTTTGATAACAAATGGTGCCAACAGTATCAACACTTGGTATCACGATGATTCCTCCCCCTGATGTGCAATTGGTATCAGCTGACTACTATGTTCAACTGCAGATTTGAGTGTTAAATTCAGTATTTACATTCAATGAGATGCATCGTATTTATTTCCCGCTATCAATTCTTAAAGGATGCATTCAGTAAAACCATTTTCATTAAAAGCACGACATCCTAAGAATTGATGAGGCGCATTAAATGCATGTCATCTCACCTTACTGCAATTGCAATCTGACGTAGGTCAAGATTATAGGCGGCTTAGTAACCATTCCTTTTATCATTTAATCAGAACCGTCTATAATAAAGCGAGATTAAATCATAACCGTCAGATCTGAAAACTGCTTGGTAGTAAAATCATACTTAATCTGCGCGCTTTATCTTCTCTTCCTATTTTCCGCCATTTCCGATTTTAAGAGCCCTGCACCTAAACTGCATCTAAGACTTCTACAACAACTTAAAATCTATGTTGCACGGACACTTCGAAAAATGTCGCCGTACTGTGTCGGACACGTGTCGGACACGGACACGCTCGGACACGCGCCCGACACGTGTCGGACACGGCAAAAACGTGTCCAGCAAATTAAAAAAAAATTTTTGGACACTTCCCGGACACGGGAATTGAAGTGTCCGACTCTTCTCGGACACGGGAATTGAAGTGTCCGACTCTTCCCGGACATGGGAATTTAAATTTCTGATTTTTTTTTAATTTTTATTACAAATCGTCCCTAATGGGAATCGAACCCAAGACCTACACAAGATCAACCACTTACGCAGAAGTGAGAATACTAACTACACAAGATCAACCACTTAAGTGTCCGACTCTTCTCGGACACGACCACAGCAAAAAAAAATTAGACTCTTCACAGATCAATAAACTGACAGTTTTGAGTTGAATAGTGATGTTGGGATTTTAGAGATTGCAAATCTCACCTTTGATGAGCCGGAAGTGGAAAATAATTTGTTGGATGAAGTATTCTACACCGATTCATAAAACTTGAAAAATTACTTTTTATTTATATTATTATGACTTTTAAGACTAATGATTATTGTTGTTATCTACTTATTTTAGTATTTCACATTTTTATGCTATGATTATAAATTATGAGTTATGACTTATGCGTTTTGAGTTAATAATGTGAACAATGAGTTTGATATTGAAAAGTTTGACTTAATCATATATATATATATATATATATATATATATATATATATATATATATATATATATATATATATATTAATAATTTAATAGTATTGTTTATATTAGCGCCCGTGTCGTGTCCTAAATTTTTCAAAAAATACCGTATCCCGTGTCCCGTGTCCGTGTCGTACCGTGTCCCGTGTCCGTGTCCATGCAACCTTGCTTAAAATCTTAATTTACGGTAAATTGCTCATATCTTGTCTGCATATTTTAACTTACACTATTTTCAAGTGCTAACAATTATTTTGTAGATTCTAGATAAAATGGCTTCAAACATCGTTCAGACTCCGGCTGATATCAACAAGATCATCCATGGCAGAGTCTTCTTCGAGTCCACTATGGTGTTCCACAAGTCGGAACTTCCATACATGGAGGGTGTTTATACTGCTCCTCAGACGTCTGGTCTGAAGAAGCTTCTGACGAAGCAACCCCAGGCTTGTCTTCCGTGACAAGTGGTTGATTTTTTTTTCAACATGCGTCAAGTGGAGGATACTGACGCAGAGGTCACTGTTGTGAGATATATGAAGGAAACATCTCAGCAGAAGTGGGAGGAGCGCGTCGCCAACATTAGCATCCTCGAAGCGCTGAAGACAGTTTTCAACCTTCTCGACTCTAGCGTAGCTCCTATTGGATACAAAGAAGTCGAGATCAATGACTACAAAAGGCATTTCGGCAAGAGGGATGACATATCCTTCAAAGCTGCTTTCCCCAAGAGTCAACTTTTACCAGAATACAGAGGTCTGGCTTATACTGTTATCCACATCCTGACGAGCGCAGCTGGATCATTCGATCAGTTGTCCAAGCCTAGACTCCAGATTACGATGGCGATTGTAGATGGAGTCAAGGTAAATTGGGCTACACTCCAGATCATTCGATCAGTTGTCCAAGTTCTTCCTTACGGAACTGAAGGCTCAATCGCAGAACTCCAGATCTTGGCGATGCTGGAGAGAGAAGACTATTGCCGATAGGCAAACTGCTTTACGGGACTAAAGTGTCAACACTGATCGAAGCCTCAGTGTACTCAAAATCTTCGTTCGAAGATATGAAATACTTCGACAGTTAAATTCACAATGAGGGCCACTGCTGAAAAGTCCATCGGTAGTGGAACTGCACTGAAGAGGGCATCTACTGACTTACCTCCAGAAACCGAACAACCTAAGAAAAAGAAACTGACATAGAAAGTAGTTTCTAAGGCTGATTCTCCACCCCCTCTACAGGTGGAAACGATACCTGACTCGGACACAGACATGGAGGACGCCACAATCAAAGACAAACTCCAGAGACTCAGTACTGAAGAAACTCAGTTGGAGCTTGAAGCTGACCTAACTACTAAGGTTTCTTCTGAGCTACCAACCACTGTTCAGCTGACCAAGCTTAGAGCTGAATCAGAAGTCGCTGAACAAATCCCTGAGATAGCAAATCATCAAGATTTGGTGGATGTAGTCGTCAGGGCAAGGACTCAGATGCTGTTGAGGTTCCTTAATTGGGACATTCTGGAGGAGACTATCAAGCTATACTCTTTACCTACGCTATTGGGAGAGGAGCAACAACTACAATATGAGATAGGATTTAGGGAACCCTCAGACATTGCCTCCTTTGAGGACCTGAAGTCTGCTATGCTCTACTCGCTTGACCAGAAGACTGCCTCCTCTCCAGCCAAGGACCCTTTGCCAACTGAGGACCCTGCTAATAATGACTCAGCACCCAAGGATGCAGAGCGGGGAGAACCTGCTGAGGGTAAAATCCCCAGCGAGAAGGGCAACTCACCACCACCACCTCCTGCATCTGGTGTCGTCCTAGTTGTGTCTTCTTCAAGATAGCAACAACTCACAGCCTCTAAGCGGTGGATCAGTAGCTCGTCCTATCAGATCAAACCAATAGCTACTGTATCCTCAAGGAGCAACAATAGATCGATTCAGAAGCAAGGGGACAAAAGTCGTCTCCTTGCTAAGGATGTGCACATGAAATGGGCACAGTATACCAAAGCTCAGACTGAGCAAATTAATGCCCTCGCTGGAGAAGTTAAGAACGTCTCTGAAGCTTCAACACCTAATATTCAGGAGATCATCGAGAATGCTCTAGCTGCTCAAAAGTAGGACTTAGCCACTTAGTGCCAGCAGTTGCTTGAATCTCAAGCAAAACTTCTCTAAGAGCAGCTAGCTACGGCAATGGTTGAAGTCCAGAAGACGATGGATGAAAGGAACAGAGCTGCATTATCCAGTGTGGTCTGAGCTCTTACTCATCAAGCCACAGCTCTGGACATTATCCAGTCGGCTCCCAGAGGTTATTAGATGCATCCCTACTGCAGCACAAAGACCATACTGATACCCTACTCCAGGAAACCCACAGTGATCATGAGAGGGATTAGGAAAAATATTGTGATGTCGTCGAGGACCTCAACTCTTCCTTCAACAAGATCAAACATTCTCTATATAGCCTACGCGATGATGTAGTTGCTGTCAAGACCACACTGACCTCGGCTGATAATGCCAAAACGGGGGAAGGTAAGAGGGTAAGGGAAGGTGAGGATGGTGAAGTAGAGAAGTACGGGGCAGAGAAAAAGGGGGAAGAGATCGAAGAGATTGAGGAGTTCATTGTATCATATCTCCCCCCCCAAAGTCCTACAAGAAGGAAAGGCAAAGGAAAAAGCCATTGAAGGCCAGAGCCTCAGGAGCATATTCAGCAGCTAACAGTGCATGCGGACGATCATGAGGAGGATCCTCAGCTCATGCACTTATTGATGAGATTGCCGAATTCATCGAGGGGACGAAGCCAATTGCGACGGCGAAGAGGCTTGGGAAAGAGATAGCTACTAAGAGCTCTCCCCCTCCATTGCCTAAGTTTAAGTCTAAGAAAGAACAAGAGGCTCATGATGAATATATGGCCAATTGAAAAATCAGCTTCTGAGTCTACTTAAGAGTCGGACACTGACAAGATGCCATTGTCTGAAAGGCTAAAGAAGAAAGCTCCTAAGCTTACAGCTAAACAAATCGCTAAGGAGAAAGCCTTACGGGACGCAATGGAAATGGGCCTTGACTTCACAGCCAGAGAAAGGCTGACAGATGAAGCCAGAGAAAGGCTGAGAAAAGCTGAATTGGCAGAGCATATTGCTAAAACTTAAAAAGTAGCCAGGGAAGTCGTTCCATTCAAGAGCAGAGAGATTCCAAGTACTTTAAAATTCTACAGCCGCGGTGGACAGAAGCCACATCTCAGGAAAACTCTATTCCCCCACACAGATAGGTAGATCCCTTGGAACCTAAACGAGCAATGGGATAGTCTGAAAGAGGATTTTATCAAGAGCTATTACGAATGAAAATGCTATCCAGGCGACATACCACTAGATAAACTGTTCGATCATTTCTTATATCAGAGTAATCCCACCTTCTGAGCTCAGATCATCATACTTCTACACAAGGAAGGAATGCCACTGAGAGTGCCTGCACTCAGACGTCTGACTCCCCAAATGACTCTTGAGGGTAACATCTGCAAAAAGGAGATTGAGAAAGAGGTGAAGATAGCCATGGAGCGCAACAAGTTGTCCTCTCAGATGCGAGGAGATCTTCCACTGATCAAGCGTCTTAGAGAAGCCATCTACAAATCCTATAGGCTAGATCGTTCAGAGGCCAAGTCTGCTGACTTCAAGTCGAGGATTCAGAAGTTCAGACAGCATTAGCAAGAGACTCAACCTTCTTTCAGTCTTTGCCTTTTTCTCTATCTTCTTTTTTCCTTTTGATAGTGTAGTACTGGTGTAATTGTAATCAATCCTCTATCAATGAAAATTTGTATTTCACTTGGCCTGACAACCACTCATTGTCTTATGGCTATGTCATTCTTTATCACGACTGATCATCGAAGTGATCAACACACACACACACATAACCTGATTTCTTCTGATGTGCCTTTGTGTAATTGTTAACTTGTGAGGTAATTCTTTCAGTTGTTAGTGAGAAATTGGGTGTAGAGGTTAATGGTTTTGGCATCATCAATTAAAGGAAAATTGTAGGGATATGAGTCCGGAGATGATTCATAGTTCATAGTCCTTCTAGAGGGAAATTGTAAGGTTTGTTAAGGATATGAGTCAGTGGTTCGAGGGAAATTGTAGGGAGATGATTCAGTATCTTTGATGTTGCATGATTGTTGTATGTTTTAAAGAGGAATTGAATATCCTAAAACCCCTGAGTGTGTGATGAACCGACATGATGTAATAGGCTAGACCTGCTGTGATCTTTCTCGATTATTTTTTCTAAGTCCTGTAAGGGGTAAATTGTTGGACTGAACTTCAGTAGAGAAGTTAAGGTTCCGGAACCCCATGTCATTGGTTCAGTAAAGCTCTATCAGTATAAGAGCTCAGTTGTTTGTCTTCGAGTCAGTTGCGGGAAGCACTTTGTAGAAGATCACTCTTCAGCCGACTTAGAAAGAAGACTCTGTATGATCAGCCTTGATCTACTGAATGAGCTGCGACTCAGTTGTAGACCGTACAAGGGAAATCGACAGCCTGACCTTTATTAGTCGGATGTTAGGAGAGGAACACTTATGTCCGAGGTTCAAAGGAAGTCAACTCAACTAGAAGACTGATGTTTGACAAATCTCACCTACTGCCATACCTCGACCAACGAGAAGCAAGCGAAACTTACCTCCTCTGACATAAAGATGCTCTCATGCACAGAAAGCCAACCACCCTCTACGACGACATTCAAATTATATGGACGTTTTCCTTGGAGTGTTGTGACACGTGGCATGGTTCCCTCCAACGGAACTATGCATGGGTCACAACTATATAAAGAAATCCTCTTCAAGAGTGAAGACATTCAACACGAACCAACGAGGAACAGACGTAAGAAATTTAAAGAATACATTATCAAGCACTCTAGAAAGCTCACTACGACATCCAGCGAAGAACTAGAATCTCAGAGATATCCTAGTAGTTTTTAACTTTATAGTTGTTCCCGATCTCTTTTCTAAGCTAACCTTGTTAGATTTTACGCTTAGATACTTGAGGAAGTTCACTTTTAGTGAAACGTTTTTATTGTAAGAACTCCTTCCAAGTTGGAGAGAAAACCCTTCAAACTTCGGTTTGATTTTGTAAAGTCGCTAAGGACTATAACTTAGAAGGTTCTGTCCAATACACAGAAACCTTGCTGAGGCTTGCTCAGATTAATCAACAAGACCTCCTATTCAGCAGGACCGTGGATGTAGGATCTTGCGTATCCAAACCATGTTAAAAATTGCTCATGTCATTTACTGTTTTATAGCATATGTTGTCAACTGTTTGCAAAATCATATTTTTCGTAAAACAGCTTTAAAAGTGCACTCGCCAACTGATTTGGTTTGCGTAAAACATTTTTCAAAGAGACGAACTTAAATCGGGCCTACACATTTCTATAAATATTAATCTACTATGTTCCTCAGTACTGACATCAGTAAGTAGAAACGGTTCAGTCATTGAATCACAATGCCCCGCGATCAGATGGATTAACTGGCAACTGAACTCAATCAGTAGCAGACTAAGTAAAACACTGACCTTCACGTTTGAGCAAAAACTTGGACTCAAGTTTATTCACCCCCCCCCCCGCCCTCCCCCTACCTGATACTCGTCTCTAGACCAATAAAACATGAATAAGCAAAGATATGGAATGCGAAATTGAAGGTGTTCTTCCTTTCCATAATTCATATAGTGTCAGTAGCTTCTACCCAATAGCAGGCTGTGTCAATAGCTTCTGCCCAAAACTTTGATGGTAGACCTCAATCTGCTAGTAACGTTCTAACTGCTTCTTTGAGTGTTTTGTTCTTTCTTTCAGCAAGACCGTTCTATTGAGGTGTTCGTGCCACTGAGGTTTCATGCTGAATCCCTTCAGCTACGTAGTAGTTTTTTTTTCATCTGTTCCTCGATTTGTGCGTATTCTTTGAATCTTGATTTTCTTTTCGACGCTCAGTCGTTTCAGTAGTTTCGGCAGTTCACTTTTCATCTCAGACTTATTGGCAATGAAAATCACCTATGTGTATCTTGAATAGTCATAAATGACCACAAGAGCATATTGCTTTTCTCTGCTCGTCACTGGAGAGCCTGGCCCAAATAGATCCATGTGCAGCAGCTGAAGGATCCCATCAATAGAAGATGACAGAATTGGTGCATTACTTGATTTTGTTTGCTTTCCCTTCATACATGCTTCACAATTCTTATGTCTCTTGAATACTTGGGAATTCCTCAGACTTTAGCATCTCTTGCTAGCTTATTTTATTGTTTTGAAGTTCAGATGACTTAATCTTCTGTGCCACAGCCATGTTGTTCTATCATCTGACTTTGTATGTTCTAGCAAGCAGGCTTCAGGTTCAAGGGTATTCCAATCAGCATAGTAGATGTTTCTTCTCCGTGAGCCTGATAACACAGTTGTTCCTGTAGATTTTCCAAGAACATCACAAAAACCTGTGTCAAAAGTCACTTTATTGGAGTTATCACAGAATTGACTAACTGAAAGGAGATTATGTTGAAGTCCTTCAACATATGATACTCTGGGAACTACGGCAGTTCATATCTTCAGTGTTCCGTATCCCCTTGTATATCCTTTGAGTTGTCCCCAAATTCAATTTTGGCTCCTTGCTGAATGTAGGTGGTCAGCAAATTCTTATGATGTGTCATATTTCTTGAGCATCCGTTGTCAACGATCCAACGGTCCTTTAGCACCTGCAAAATAAAAGCAAATTCAGGTACCCTTTGGGTTCAGGTTGGGTCCTTAGAGGTTAGTGGATTTTGGGACACAAATCTGTCTGATAACCCTGGTGGTTTCAGATATCTTCTTTCCCTTGTTGTTAGCTGATCTCTCTGCTGAACTGAGAGATGCTTAGTTTCTTTATCTTCTGTGGTTCAGGTTTCTTCTTCTTCGGTTGAAGCTTAGGGCTTTTGATTCTGTGCTCATAATAGTATGATCCATACTGAGCCGGATGTGTCCACTATGGGTGGCCATACTGTTCTGCCCATTTGATCTTCTTGGTTCCCCCCTGAATTGGATATGGGTGTTTTGGGACTTGAACCTCGGGTCATCTTCTGGTAGTTGCGTTGAGGTGCTTTCATCTTTTGTTTATTCTTTGTCTGAGGGGTTTGGGATTCAGCATATTGAGTTCCCCCTTGGACAAATCTGTCAGCCAGCTGATCTGAGCTTTTCTATCTTGAAGTATTGCTTTATATGAATAACCAAGTCCTTCCATCATGGAACATGGTCTCTGTGATCTCAGCAACTTCTCAAGCTTTTCTTTAGCTCCTATGTATTGCTCAGTCATCAAGGTTTTCCAAACCACATCGCTTTTTCTCAGAGCTTCATTCTCGGGACTGAACTGTGTAAGCTTGTCTTTTGGATTGACAATTTCAGTCTCTTTCTCAGTGTTGTCCTTGGTCAAAACTGATGTCTGACAATCTTTTTGTTGAGAATTAATCATCGGAGAATTTGTCTCTACCTTTTTTGTCAAAACAAGTCCTTCAGACTCAGTAGAGACCTGACTACCCATCGAAAGTCTCTGATTTTCAGCTCTCAAGAGTTTTATCTCCTGAAGTGTCCTACTGAATTGATTTTCAGCTCTCAGGAACCACAATTTACTATCTTCTGCTTGATTGCCATGAACACAGCTTCATCATCACATGATTCCATGAATAGGTTTTCATCGCTTGTGCAATCGGATAGTTCTTCGGCTATGTAGGCTTGCCTTTTTCTGTTGAACTTATCTCGCCGGGCTTTCCTTTCTGCTCTTTCAGCAGCCGTGAGCTCTGGACATTCATATTGATAATGCCCAGTCTTTTGAAGTTATAACACGTTGAACTTCTGCCTTCTTTACTTGGTGTCTCATTCTGTCTAGTGGACGCAGTCTCCGTGATCCTGCATTTAAGTAGAGATTTAGATTCACCTTCGAATGAGCATTTTCTCTCTTAACTTGATAGTTTTTGAAGCTCTCTTCATCTTTCTGAGCTTGTCCTTCTTCTTTTAGTATTTCACTGCAAGGAGAGCATATTTCTCAGCTAAGTTATCAATGGTTGAGATCGTCACTGAGCTTCCAGCTGATTGACTTGTGACTGAGGGACTTGCTCCAGTTGTGCTGACTGCTGCCTTATATTCATGATCTATTAGCATTTTAGTATCAACACTGGGGGTATGCGGAAGATTGAACTCAAACTCCTCTACTTTTAATTCTGAAAAGTTATAATCAGGAGTAACAGAACTTAAGATAGTTCTTCGCACACAAGTAGCAAAAGAGTACCACTTACGCCAGTGAGAGCCCTTAGATTTTTGGTATTGGTCTCCTTGTTGCTGAATGTTTTCCCTAGTCCATTGATGATGTTGATCTGATTTGTAAATCTAATGCTAAATTCATCAATTGACTCTCTGGGAATCATTGCAAATTCTTCAAAATTTTGGATCACCAACTCCAGTTTGTTTTCTTTGATTTGTGGAGTTCTTTGGGTCAGCACTGTGAGACCATCCCAGAGCACCTTTGCAGTTTTGCAATCTTGCACCCTCCCGAGGTAATTATCACAGAGCGTAGTCAGTATTGCGTTGCGTGCAACTCGGTCAAGGCTGTTCAACTTTCTCTCTTCAGGTGTAAAGAGGCTCTTGTCCTTGGGAACCTTCTCGTCTGTTCTAGCACCTATTGCTGCTACGATTATAAGTTCGACGCTGTCAACCATCGAAACAATGTGTCCTTTCTCCAAGTCGTCAGTCATGCTGTCATGCAGCGACGTTAAGTGCGCCTCCTTACAGGCCATACCTTAGAGTTTTCAACTGAAAACATGGGTACCATCCTTATACCTGAAATATCAGATATTTTGAAGAATCTGGTATCGGATGCTGTGAAGAGATGCGAATGGAAAGAAAATGGTTTTCAGGATCTGTTCGAGTAGACCAGTATTCAGAAAACAATGATAAGAAGAACACCGCTCTGATACCAATTGTTGGTCTAGAGACGAGCCTTCAGGTGTAGGGGGGAGGGTGAATACACTTGAATGCAGATTTCAACTCAATCATGAAAGTCAGTGCTACTGAATGTTGCTACTGAACTAGTCAGTTGCCCAAATAGGCTTTCTAAATTGCGTGGGTAGAGTATCTATCTACTGAGTCTTATCTACTGACTTATGTCAGTGAACAATGTTCAGTATAGGATATGGTGTGCAGAAGTGTAGGCCCAAAAAGATGTTCATCTCAGTTTGAAAACCCTTTTATGCTGAGTGATTTAAAGTTAGTTTTATGCAGTATGAACAATAATCAATGCAAAAACAATTTTAAAGTGGTTCGGATACACGAGATCCTACATCCACTGTCCTTAACAAAGCAGAAGTTCTGGATTGCTTATATTAAGCAAGTCTCAGTTGATCTATGCACTGGACAGATACTCTAGTTATAATCTTAGTGACTTTACAAGATTCAAACACAAGTTTTGATATTCTCCAACTATGAAGGAGTTCTTACAATAAGAACAGTTCAAAAAGATAAACTCCTTTGAGTTTTCTACGCTTATGATATTATAATAAGTCTGCTTAGAGTAGAAAAGGGGAACTAATGAATCTCTAGACTGAAGAACTAAGAAGATCTCTCTGTGTGCAAGTTATTCGTTGGTCTCGACTTTAAGTTCACTGGAGTGTATGAGAGGTTGAATGCTTTGGTTCCCGGTTATGTCTTCTCTGCATGAAGACTTTTCTCTATTTATAGTCTTGACTCATGAATAGATCTGTTGTAGGGAGTCTAGACACGTGTCGAATACGATAAGAAAATGACCATCTTCAGTTTGAATGTTACTGTAGGGATTCCCTCTTTTTCAGTCTAGGAAGCAGCTTTATGGCAGAGCAGGTATATTGCTGGCAGCTTTCCATTGGTCTAGGTTAGAGACTAGGTGAGGTTTGTTCAAACTCCAAGAGCATGCTGAGTTTACTTCCTCTGATTCCTCGAACCTTTTACTGAATATCTTCGACTAACATTCTTCCAAGATAATTCAGCATGTGTCTCAAATTCCTTTCCATATTCAGTTGCTTATAACATTCCCAACTGAGTTCTTCCAATTGAATGACAAATGTTCTACTAAATCTATCAGCTACTGAACTCTAGCTAGCCTACTGAGTTCCTAACATGTTGAACTCAACTAAGCTATTACATTATATCAGACTCATCATTCAGCTAGGAGTTTTGGGATCTTCAAATATTATCATACTGAGTCTCTTGCCCAACAACGTATCGGGAAAGATATTTGAAAACATTTCGTCTATCAAATAATCAGATATCTAAATGGGTTTGAAAATGTTTTTCTATAGGAGGAAAACGAAGATCAGGTTGTGGTGCGAGAGGAATAGGATTCTTTGAAAGAAAAAGGTTTTTCCCCTTTCCACAGACAGATTTATAAGACTATTTACCTACTTTTTTGTTAACCATAAGGATATCAAGAAGGATCTTGGTAGCAGAAACGAGCTATAAGAAAGGCTTTCTCGAAAGATAATCAGGAACCACATTGTCCTTTCGTTTGATACGCTCAACTATAAATTGATATTTAGAAAAACAATCCTTAAATCTCAAAAGCAGCTTTTCTAGTACACCTTTGTGTTTGAGCTCAATTATTTCCAGGAAAGAAGTGTTGTCCAGTTGGATTATAAAGTTATATCCAACAAAATGAAACTCGAACTTCTTGATACTAGTTTTGACAGCCAAGATCCTCTTGTAAATAACATGGTAATGTTTTTCTGAATCTTTGAATTGACCAGGAATGTGTAGAGGAGGAAGTTTCAAACAAAATTTCTTGAGATGTTGAACGAAAGATGATTGAGATTTTCCCCAGGTCGGTTCATTCTTTCAAAGTAATTTTGATTGCTAACTTGTATGGTGAGAGGAATTTGGAATGAAATCCTTAAAATAATTGATGATACCGAAAAATTGTTGAACTTCTTTGATAGATAATTTATAATCCGGGAACTTTTGTAGTTCTTGAGCTATATGGGGCCCTGGTACATACTGTGCATCGGATATATGTATTCCCAAAAACTCTGTATTAAATTGGCTAAGAGTACTCTTCTTCTCAATAGGAGAAAGCATAACTCCAAAAGTTTGGACTATTTCCAGGAATTTCTAATGTAGTATATGATGTTCTTCTTATGTAGAGGAGAAGAGAAGAATATCATCAATATACACCAGGTTTGAATATAAGATTAACTCAATTTTTTTTGTCATAGCCTTTTTGTTGGTCCAGAGACGAGTGTCAGGTGTAGAGGGGGGGGGGGGTTAATACACCTGAGTACAAGTTTCTTTTTCTCAAACACGAAGGACAGCTGAGCTGTAGGTTGCAACTCATGAACAGTGCCAAGCAATAACCTTCTGATCGCGGGTCAGAGTGAGTCAACTACTGAGTTTCTCCTACTGACTTTTGTCAGTACTTGATTCTCAGTCGGAGACTTAGTGCGGATAAGTGTGTAGGGCCCGATAGACTTCGTCTCGATTTGAAAACATGTTTTTCACAAACCAAATGATTTTGGCTAGTGCACTTTCAAATACGTTTTATGCAAAGTATGAGTTTATAAGATAGTTTGAATGCAGTGCAATACAACAATAAGTGACACAAGAGATTTTTAACGTGGTTCGGATATGCAAGATCCTACATCCACGGTCCTGCTGAATAGGAGGTCTTGTTGATTAATCTGAGCAAGCCTCAGCAAGGTATCTGTGCACTGGACAGACCCTTCTAAGTTATAGTCCTTAGCGACTTTACAAATCAAACCAAAGTTTGAAGGGGAGGGGATGTTCTCCAACTATGAAGGAGTTCTTTCAATAAGAATAGTCACGAAATGTGAACTCCTTCGAAGGTTCTAATCAATGGATATAACAATGGAGCATAGATTGAGAAGAGGGATCTAAAGAAGGAAAATTCTAGAGAGAAGAACTAGAAATATTCTAATGAGCAAGTTCTTTGCTGGATCTTCGTGAAAGGCGCTAGAGTGTTTCGAAATCTTGAGCGTATAATCCCTTTGATATCCCGTGCGTGGAGCTCGGAAAGGCTTCTCTATTTATAGTTGTCACCCAGGCATTTGTCCGTTGGAGGGGACGATGCCACGTGTCACAAACGTCCAAGGAAAACGGCCATATGTTCGAAATGTTGTCGCAGAGTAGTTGGTTACTGTGCATGAGAGCAGCTTTAGTTGGTCAGAGTAGGTAGAGCTTAGACTGCTTCTCATTGGTCGAGGTTTGTGGTAGGTCAGACTTGTCAGCCATCAGTCTTCATCTGTGTTGACTCTCACTCATCCTCGTATGATCTTCTGCTGACTTTCGAATGATGTTAAAAGTCGGGTCGTTTCTGTCGGGATACTGTTGGATATGAGTCAAGTATATGATACTCACTGTTGTTCGGTTAAAAGAAAATTGGGGGAAATCATAGTAGTACTATGGAATTGAAGATCCCAAAACCTAGCTGATATCAGTAGATTAGTGTGTCGTTAGGATTAGCTGATGTATAGGTTAGACTTGGTGTATTGTTTATTATTTTTGTCTAAGTCCTGTACGGGGTCATTGTCGAACTGATCTTCTGTCGAAGATACTTTTCAAAACCCCACGTCATCAGTGTAATCGCTTGTGTTCTTCAGTCGGCAGCTGATCTTTCACTCAGTCGAAGACAGCGCATCAGCTGACAAATCATCAGTAGAAGACTACTCCCAGTTGATAGTCATCAGCAGAAGAACAGAAACAAGCACAGTACCTTCGCAGTCGCCAGCTGACCTACTCAGTAGATACCGTGTCAACCGACTCAGGTGAAGAAGACAGAGACTTTTTAGTCTACTGTATCCTACGGAAAGTGACCCAGCTATTCAAGTCTTTTCGAAAAGTTCAGCAGAAGACATACGAGGTTGTTGAACGGTCAACTCTGACATTCTCACCAACTACAAACCTCGACCAATGAGAAGCTGACAACGCTTACCTACTCTACACGGTAAAAGTCTGCTCTCATGAACAGTGCATTAACCGCGCCCGCCGCAACAAGTTCGAATTAATGGTCGTTTTCCTTGGAAGCTTGTGACACGTGGCATCGTCGTCTCCAACGGACATATGCCATAACTCACAACTATAAATAGAGAAGTTTTTGAAGCTCCAAAAAGAAGGAAGAGAGACGGAATTTCAAAAGGGACAAGCTCAAGTGCATAAACGCTCTAGAACACTCAAAGATCATCCGAGGAGGAAAACTTGCATACTTAGAAGATTTCTTAGTTTTTCTCTCTAGAGTTCTTACATCCCTTACTTCTCTAGACTAAGCTCATTGTCATATTTATAGCTTAGATTCGAAGGAGTTCACATTTAGTGAATTGTTCTTATTGTAAGAACTCCATCTCAGTTGGAGAAAATTCCCTTCCCTTTCAAACTTAGGTTTGGATTGTAAAGTCGCTAAGGACTATAACTTAGAGGGAACTGTCCAGTGCACAGTATCCCTGCTGAGGCTTGCTCAGAATAATCAACAAGTTCTCCTGCCTTGTTCAGGACCGTGGACGTAGGATCTTGGGTATCCGAACCACGTTAAATCGCTTGTGTTCTTTTACTGTTTTATTGCATAGCATTAAACCGACTTTAAAATCATAAGCTTGCATAAAACGTATTTTACAAAGCGCACAGCCAAAAGATTTAATTTGCTAAAACGTGTTTTCAAAAGAGACGGATCCGGGCCCCACACTTTCCGCACAACAGTCTCCGACTGATTCTCAAAGTACTGACAACGATCGGTAGGAGAGAGTTCGATGGCCGACTCACTCGTCCCGCGATCGAAGGCTTATTTAGCTTGTTCATCAGTTGCAATCATCAGCTTAGCTGACCTTCACTGAGAAAAAGAAACCGAGCTCAGGTGTATTCACCCCCCCTCTACACCTGACTTATCGTCTCCGGACCAACAATTGGTATCAGGGCACACGGTGTTCAACTGATCGCCGGTTCTGAAATATTGGTCCTCTCGAACTGATCCTGGAAACCGTTTTCACTGCATAAGCATCTTTTCAGCATCCTTATACCCGTACTCTTACAATGTTTGATATGTCAGGTATTAGGATGGTACCGATGTTCTCAATAGAGAACTACACGGTATGGCGCGTACGTATGGAGGCACACCTAACGTCACTCCACGACAGCATGTCAGATGTCCTAGAGTCAGGACCGATCATTCCCATGATCGACAGCGTAGTATTTGCTGCTGGAGGAGGCGTGGGAGCACAAACTGGTGCTAAGGTTCCCAAAGACAAATCTGCCTTCACGCCTGAAGAAAAGAAGTTGCACAACCTTGACCGAGTTGCACGTAATGCCATACTGACTACGCTCAGTGACTCACACCTCGGAAGGGTACAGGATTGCAAAACGGCGAAAGAGCTATGGGACGCCTTGGCTGTACTGAGCCATGGAACCCCTCAGATCAAAGAAAACAAGCTCGAGCTAGAGCTTCAGAAGTTCGACGCCTTTGCAATGGAGCCTACTGAAACCATTGACGAGCTGAGTGTCAGATTCACCAATCAAGTCAATGTCATCAATGGGCTGGGGAGGTCGTTAACCAACAAGGAGATGAACACCAAGATCTTGAGAGCGTTGCCCCGACAGAAGTGGCTTCCATTTGCTACTTATTTACGTCGCTCTGATCTAAATGCTCTAACTCCTGATGTTATATTTTCAGAATTAAAATCGGAGGAATTCGAGCATAGCCTACCCCAAAAGTGCTTAAGCGCTCCAGCTGACACACAGTTCGACCACGCCTTCAAGGCAACAGTCAGCAATGCCGGAGCCAAGCCTATTTCCTCAAACAAAGCTGTGGCCACATCAGTAGCAAAGTCTTCTGAGACTTCAGGCCCTGACCAGCTAGCACTGATGGCTCTCAAATATCAGAGGGAAAAGGAGAGAGTCAGGAAGCTGAGGAAATACAATCGAGATTCTTCTTCAGGTAAGAAAGACTATCATAAGAAAGAAGAATCTAATCCTTCTACTGAATGCGGGAAATCGGGTCTCGCCGCCACTCCATCTAAAGACTCATTTGGTAAGAGCAAGCAGAACATCCACCTGCTACAACTGCAAGAAGGAGGGACACTATCGTTACGATTGTCCCGAACTCTCGACCGCTCAAAGAGCGAACGGCGAGCCAGGAGAAAGAAATTCACCGAGAGACGGCAGGCCTATATAGCCGGAGAGATATCCGACAACTCAATTGAGGAGGACACATTCATGTATTCCTCTGAAGACGAAGCCGCATTCATCGCAGTTGAGGTCGCAGAGACAGTTCCTGATGAGTCAGCCGAATACTGTCTAATGGCCGAAGAAGAGGCTGAGGTAAATTCTAAACGCATTATTACCTCTTCTTCACACAGCACACCAGACACGTGCTCGGTCACAGATGATCCTCTAGATGTGGTATAAGCCTACGACGATCTACTAGAGGAACAGATTCAGCTGAGCAGAGAGTTCAGCAGAACCATCCAGGAACTTGAACAGGTAAAGGCTGAGAATCAGAGACTTTCTTCTGATTGTCAGGTCTCTACTGAGTCAGTGGATCTAGTTGCGAGACTCAAGGAAGAGATTGAATCTCTTATGACTAAGTCTCGGCTTCAAGAGACTCGGATCTCGTCCGACCAAGGACAATTCGAGAAAGAGACCGAAATAGCCAAGCTCGATCGAAGCTCTCGGACGTGCGGAATGACTATGACTCACTCGGAAGGAGTGACGAGGTCGGAGAGGTTTGATGATTGAACAATACCTGGGAGCGAAGGAGAAGCTTGAAAGCATGCTTAGAGCACAACGGCCAACTGCTGTGAAAGAAGGCCTTGGCTATACCCACGAAGCTTCCACCTCTAAAAGCTCAGCAACCCTGGCTGATAGGTTCGTCAGAGGAAAGGTGGAAGGCTGCCGACACCACACCTCGGGCGAAGAACAAACGAGAAAATGATTGCACCTCGGCCGAGTAGCAACAAGCGGTGACCAAAGGTTCCGGCCCGGGACACCGCGATCAAATTCAGGGGGAACCAAGAAGGTCAGATGGGCAGAACAGTACAAGGAGCCACTGTATGAGCACCCGGCTCAGTACGGCTCGTACTACTATGAGCCCAGGGTAAGGAGAAGCGCTAAGACTCAGGAGAAGAAAGCGCCTGAACCCAAAATCATCAGCAGAAAGTCAGTATCTCCAAGTCCTGTGGAGAAGAAAGCTGATAAGGTTCAGAAGAAGAAGTCTAAGACTTCTAAGGTCCCAAGACAGATCTGGGTTCCGAAATCACCCACTAACCAGTAAGGACCCAACTGAACCAAAGGGTACCTAAAAATGCCTCTGTTTTGCAAGTGCATAAGGACCCGTGGATAGTGGACAGCGGCTGCTCGAGACACATGACTTACCAGAAGAGCCTGCTGACCAACTACTTACAAGAAGATGGTCCCAGAATTGAATTTGGTGACAACTCCAAAGGCTACACAAGGGGATACGGAACGCTGAACATTGGGACTGCCACAGTTCCAAGAGTAACATATGTTGAAGGACTTCAACATAATCTCCTTTCAGTCAGTCAATTATGTGATAATTTTAACAGAGTAATCTTTGACGCTGGTTTCTGTGATATTGTTGACAAATCTACAGGGAAAACAGTGTTATCAGGTTCGCGGACGAAGAACATCTATGTTGCCAACTGGAATACCGCAGAACCTGAGGCTTGCTTGCTCGCACAGACCAAATCAGGTGACAAGTCAGGTTGGCTATGGCACAAGAGACTCAGCCACCTGAACTTCAAGACCATGAACAAGCTAGTCAAGAACTCTAAAGTCAGAGGACTGCCCAAAGAATCGTTTATCAAAGACAGAAATTGTGAAGCGTGCCTAAAGGGAAAGCAAACAAAGAGGAGCAATCCACCTATTCCGTCACCTTCCACTGATGGAATCCTTCAGCTGCTTCACATGGAATTATTCGTGCCAGTCTCTCCAGTGACTATAAGAGGCAAGAAGTATGCCCTCGTCGTCATTGACGAGTACTCAAGATATACTTAGGTCATCTTCATCGCCAACAAATCTGATGTTCAGACTGAGTTACCTAATCTACTGAAGAAACTCAGTGTGGAAAAGAACATCAAGATTAAGAAGATACGCTCAGACAGAGGAACAGAGTTTCTAAACTCAGTAGTTAAGACATACTGCGATAAAGAGGGAATTCAGCACGAGACATCAGCTGCGCGCACCCCTCAGCAGAACGGACTTGCTGAACGTAAGAACAGAACACTCAAAGAAGCAAAGCAAGAACGCTCCTTGGGGGCATTCCGGACTACCCTCAAAGTTTTGGGCTGATGCTACTGACACCGCCTGTTACACTCAGAATCGATCACTACTGACACAATAACACATGAAGACGCCTTACGAACTGTGGAAAGGGAGAATTCCTTGTATTTCTCATTTTCATATTTTTAGCTGTCCTTGCTTTATCCACAATAATGGGAAAGATCAGTTGAAGGTCATTGATAGCAAATCTGATCAAGGAGTATTCTTAGGATACTCCCGAGTCAGTAAAGCCTTCAGAGTCTTTAACTATCGGACTCTTTGCGTGGAGGAAAGCCCTCATGTTGTTTTTGATGAATTTGTTACTGAGAACAGGAAAGATACAAAGTGAAATACTGAAGATATTAGCAGCAAGCTACAGGATCTCGGACTGAATCATAAAGCTGAAAAGATCCAGCATTGTTGGGATGATGAGTCAGACGATGAACAAACTCAGACTCAGCCAACAAGCAATGTAGCTGACCTAGTTGATTCTATCGAACAGAATCAACAACAGGTAACATCGGTCGATGAGGAAGCCCCCGTGGTAACCGAGACCTCTACCGAGAATATAAACTCGGGGGGAACGATTAATGTTCCCGAGCTAAATGCCCCGAACACGGAAACTCGGTAGATCCTAACCTTCTTACCGAATTGCTCCGATCGCGAACGACACTACTGCGAAATGCCTAATACACCTACCGACTCTGCGAAGTAGTATCGAAGAAGAAGCCCGACTCGGGCGATCGTGGCTCGATGCTCATTCTTCGAGATCTTATCATTGGAGATCCATCAAAGCAACTATAAAGACGAGATCAAGATTAAGTCAAGGAGAAAGCTCACTTTACTCTTGTTTTACGTCTACGTAAGAACCTCGATCGATAGAGGACGCACTTAAAGATCTTGGACCGGGTCATTGCTATGCAAGAAGAGCTGAACCGGTTCGTCGAAATGAAGTTTGGGAGCTTGTCGACGAACTAGACATCAGCACGTGATTGGAACTAAGTGGGTCTTCAAGAACAAGCGAGATGAAAACAACGTCATTGTCGGAAATAAAGCTCGACTAGTTGCTAAAGGATACAATCGGGCGTAAGGAATTGACTTTGATGAAACATTTGCTCCGGTCGCCGCGATTGGAAGCCATTCGTCTTTTCCTAGCTTATGCAACACATCAGGGATTTAAGGTATATCAGATTGATGTGAAGTCAGCTTTTCTGAACGGCGTACTGAAGGAAGAAGTCTACGTGGAACAACCGCCCGACTTTCAGCAGGGACATCAGGTGTCCAGACTTAGGAAAGCTCTGTATGGGTTAAAATAAGCACCCAAGGTTTGGTATGATACCCTATCAGACTTTCTACTTCAGAAAGGTTTTCAGAAGGGGACAGTAGATCGCACTCTATTCAACATAAAGTCAGGAGATGACATCCTACTGGTGCAGATCTACGTGGACGACATCATTTTCGGCTGCAGAAATGAAGTCATATGTCAGCAGTTCGAGAAGATGATGAAGGAGAAATTCGAGATGTCCATGATGGGAGAGATGAATTATTTCCTTGGATTTCAAGTGAAGCAATCACCTGAAGGAATTTTCATCAATCAAGCCAAATACACTCGAGATCTTCTCAAGAGATTCGGGCTGCGACTCCAAGCAAGCCGACCAAAATCCCCATGAACACGAACTTTAAAATCGATCTAGACAAAGAGGGAGCTTCTGTTAACTCTACTGACTATAGAGCTATTATAGGCTCTTTACTTTATTTAACAGCTAGCCGTTGATGAACAAATTATAATTCTCGCAAGTGCACGAATCAGTATAGTACCTAATCTAGCAACTCCCGAGGTCGATCTCACAAGGACTCAGCTGTGTTCTAGTTATCCTAATTATTTCACTATCTACTTGGTCCTAAACTGGGTTTAGTTATTCTAAAGTTACGGAATTAAAATAACAAGAAACTAAGAAAACAAGTAAAAGTGAAGCAAAGTGGATTGATGGGTGTGGTTTCAAGTTTGATGAAGAGTGCGGAGGTTTAGCAATCACTATGCCTAAGATGATCGATTCTTTCCCATTCTCTAGCTAGCATTTATGAATTTATTTTGTTGGTTCATCCACTAAGGCTCTAGGGATTCAGTATGATGGCGGGAGATCTCTAACTTATAATCCTAAGGGTCAATCAAGGAATCATATCATGAACCTAAGGATCGTATCATGCTCAAGGATTTAAGGAACCATCTAAACTATCCCAAACCAATGGTGACAATCTAGACACTTAATTGCAGGTCTAAATAAATAACCGGGTATGATGCGCCGTATTATCTATTACCTATATTCTCTATAATTATCTAAGATGATGGCCAGTCACATTAAAAAATCATAGAGAAATCAAAAGAAGGCTCAACAATTAAGAAACAAAACAATTCATTCATTGAAAAACTTGGGTTTGAATCAATTCATCAAAAACATAGATCCTGCTAAACCCTCACACAAGGGGATTTAACCACTCATATTCGTAGGAAAATAATCACAAAAGATGCAAAAATAATCCATAGAATTCAAGTATCAAAAACCCTAAACAAAACTGAGAAGGAATAATACAACCTAGAATCTAGCGGATTGTTCCTCGCGCTTGGTTCTCGGGTTGTGGTCTTCAATCTTCGTCTTGAATCTTCAACGGAGGGATGCCTTGGGTGTTTCTCTTCCTTGGAGGGTGGAAGAAGTCGAAAATATGGTGTGTCTCCCGAAGGAAAGGAGTCCGGAAGGGTTTATATAGGTTTCGGGCCGAAAAATCAGGTTTTGGGCTGTTTATGACGCGGACCGCGGTCCAGTGCAAAGGCGGACCGCGGTCCGACTCCACCAATTTCTGATTTTCGAGTCTGAACACCTCGGACCGCGGTTCCGCACAAATGCGGACCGCGGTCCTTAACAAATCCGGCTGAACAGTTTTTCTGCACTGTCGCGTTTTGGGAAAAACGCGATATCGCCTTCGTTAGCCATTGGATCGCCACGAAATTTTGCCACGATGTTCCCAACACGTAGAAATACGATGTGACGGTGGAGATGGGATTCTAAGATCTTTAGATCCACCGGCCACATGATTTTCCAAGTGCCTTGATACGTGAGCTCCTAAACACGATTTCTTCAACAACCGGCTTCAAATCCTCTCCATTCTTCATCCAAGCAACTCCATCTTTACCAAAAATGCATCAATGGTCATGGTTTCTTTCATTTTGGTGTCAAATACCACAAAATATGCTCAAAACGCGTGAGAAACCTACAAAACCAAAAACCATCGAAAGTATACGATTCCAAACAAAACAAAAGCTAAAAATGAATAGAAAACGATGTAAACAAGCTTAAAAAGAACATGATGAGATGGTATAAAAACCACTCATCAAATCCCCCCAAACCTAAGCTTTTGCTTGTCCTCAAGCAAAGAAACAAGATAAAAGAAGGACTATGACTAAATATCAAAAAGATGAGCATAACAATTCAAGCCTTATTCAGTTTTTTAGAAGAACACATCATTAGCATGAGAAAATCATTCAAGTTTGATGCCACCTTCAAAACAAAATAGTACATAAAGGTAGAGTAGTCCCTCTCCAGAAATCTGTATCACTCAAACACTCAAGTGTATAAGGGTAAAATCATCACTCAAACTCAACTCTAGGAGAGCGTCTTCATAATCTTGCAGATTGTCTAATTCTACTCATAATGAACACAATTCATGGCAAAGATCTCGAAGGTCTTACTTTGGTTGTAATGGGGCTAAGGCATGTAATAAAAAGGTAGGAAAGATATAAGAAAAGTGACTCATAATGTACGAACAATCAAGGGATCTAGTAGAGCAACCAAATTATGATATATCAAAATAAACCTCTAAAACCAATCACATGTGAACCACTCATAATCAAACAAATCAAGTCACCCCGAGTTCTCACCTTTTTTTTTTCAAAATATACTCCCCTTTTCAATTTCCTCCCTTTTTCTTTTCACCTCTTCTTTTTTTTCTTCTCTTTTTTTTTCAACACCTCCCAACTCTAACATATGTCATCAATAAACCCCTTTCAATCGAAGTTAGGAGTACATGCACAAGTCTCCAATATTCTATCCAATTGTTTACCTGCCAACTCTCTACCAATAATTAGATAAAGATTTCAGTATAACACGGTGTCATCAAGTTCGGTACCAGGCTAGATAGAATCAAAATCAATTCACACCTATCCCGAGCCCACTTTTTTTTTTTTTTTTGGCTTCAAAAATTTGTCCCTTGATCACTAAACCCTCACAAGCCTCCATTTCCTTCCACAACACTAATGACTCTACTAGATCCTCGGTTAAGGCTAGTTAGGTTAGGCAATTTAAGTGGAGGAACATGAATAAAAAGGATACATTAAGCTCAAAGGGGCTTACTAGGTTGATGTTCAAGGTAGGAATCATATTTGGCTCTGGCTAAAGAACGAGATAGTGCCTAAGATCATATCAATGCCATATACAAAAAGTGTTCAATAAACTTCAAACAGACTCAAAGCAAGTTCTAAATGTTCTCCCTAAAGCGAGTATCACACATGAAAGAAATTGAGACCGACATAGAATTTCGTCAGTTCACAATAGGCTCAAATTCTCACAAAGGCTTTGGACTACCATACTTTTACATCCTACATGTTCAAAAATTTTATCATGCTCAAATTCAATTCAACAATGCTTCAGTAAGGAAAAATAAGGCAAGAAATGCATAAACATCAAATAACATAAGTCATGGTAATTCAAATATCATACCATGGAGAATCATGAGAATCATAAATATACAGACCAAATCAGTAGGGTTCAAGATTCGACATACCCCCCAAACCTATCTACGAGCTAGTCATTAGCACGAAAATAGAGTGAAATAAAGAAAATTGGGTAAACGAATCTTCCCTGATGTCTAGGTGATGTCCGATTGATCTACATATGCGAAGCTTGATCTGCAGGCTCAGATCCAATGTTAATCCCGACCGTATCAGCTCTCCTGCTGCTCTGATATAGCTTATTATGCATTAAAAATCAATAGATGAAGCATACATGTCAATTTCCCTCCTTAGTTTTTTTTTAATGGAAAGCAATAAATCTAACTAAGAAAACTAGAAAAACTCACAAACATGGGTTGCCTCCCACGAAGCGCTATTGGTTAGAGTCGTTGGCTCGACTTTGCTGAATCAGATTAGAAACTTGGCGACTTTGGACGCCCGACTTCAGCCTTGTCGAACGCCTCCTTCGATGATGCTCCACAGACATCCTTCACCTTGAAATGTTTTTTGGTTCGTGGATTCATCAACTTCACCACACCATGCGACAAAACGTCTACCACATGAAATGGTCCGGAGAATGTAGAACTTGGGTATCCTGGAAATGCTCTAGAACCATCGTCATATAAAAGAACTTTAAGACCAGGGTAGAGTGTTTTACCCAGCGTCCTCTTCCCACAAGCAGCTTTAGTGCGTCTGACATAGATGGTTTTCTTCGGGAACATGTCTTTTTTATCTTCAACACATTCATCCAAGTTAGGAACACCAACGTCAGTTGACTCCTCATCGAATAATGCGTGTATTCCTAATCCATCTGTACCATCAGAATCCTTCACTACATCAAATGCAGGCCTGCACAAAGTTAACTTCAGTAGTTGAGGCATCAGTTCCAAATGTGGTTGGAGCTAGTGCTTTGAATTCTGTAACCTCCCCCAAGACTTCCATCCTCACAGTTCGTGACGGTACATCAACACAAGTCCTAGTGGTTGCCATAAATGGCCTCCCCTAGGAGGATAAGTCGTTCACTTAGCCCTCGAGAAGTATCATTTACATCAAGAATAATAAAGTCAACAGGAACAATAAACCTGTCTACCTTTACCAACAAATCTTCAACAATCCCCATTGGGGTCTTCACAGAGTTATCAGCAAATTGAAGCCTCATAGGTGTAGGCTTCAAATTGTTAACTCCCAAAGTTTTGTAGACGAGTAGGGCATGAGGTTGATACCAGCTCCAAGATCTAGCATTGCTCGTGTAACTCTATCCTTGCCCATAGAGATAGCGATGTCGAATCTTCCAGGATCTGTTAACTTGGGCGGTAGAGCCGATATATCAACTACAACACCCCCTGATTCAAGTGTAGGAAGATTTGCACTCCGCTCATAATCCTTTTTGTTGGTGATGAGCTCCTTGAAGAACTTGGATTGCCTTGGAATACTCTTGACGAGGTCTAAGAGCGGCAGATTGATCTTCACTTTAGAGAGTATATTGAACAAGGATCCAAACTGTTCTTCTTGTTTGTTAACCTTGAGGCGTCTTGGAAAAGGAGGTGGGGGCTTGTATGGATTCACAGCTCTATGCAAAGGAGTCCGAACAGTAGGCTTGTTCTCCTTATCTCTTGTCCTTTCAGCAACATTAGCCGTAGCAACTTCGTCGATTTTCTCTTTAGCCTTCTCCGAATCATCACCAAGCAAAATAGTAATGGACCTCGCCTCTTCAGGTTGTCCGGGTGGTTTCCCTTGTTGCATTTTAAGCAAAGCAACTTCTCGCGCTAGCTGGCCAAGTTGAGTCCCCAAATTTTTTGAAGTTGCTTCCACGTTCCTGACAGAAGTGGTAAGTGTCTCCATTTGCTCCTTAGAACTCTTCATAAAGGAGGTTAAGGTGTCTTGCAAGATGGCCATGGAATTCTTATTAGCGTCCTCAATCTTTGGCTGAGGGCGAGAAGATAATGTGCCTCCAAAGTTCTGCTGCTGAGTGGCATTCCTTCCTCCATAATCCTGGTAACTTTTGTAGTTGGGATTGTACCCTTGCTGCTTATGGACAAAATTTTGGTGCGGCCTTTGATATTGCCTTCTCTCTTCCCATTCCTGATGTCCTTTGCCTTGTCCCCAGTTAGCTTCTTCTTCTTGAAATTGGCTATGGATGATGTTAAACGGGCATTGGGCGGTTGAGTGTTGTGGATCATCACAAATGGTACAGACCTCGCCAATCTTTGGGGCTTGCACTTGTCTCTGCTTGAGCTCCTTGATTTCTTGTCTAAGCAGTTGAAGCTCCTTAATAGTATCATCCGCATACGCAGCCCGTACATCCTGCGTTCCACGTTGTCTCACACTCTGACTTCTTAATACGGATCGAGCCTTCAACGTCTCAAAAAGCTCATGCAATGCACTTGGGGTCAGTGCAAGAATGCCTCCGGGAGCCATGTTGTCAACCATAATCTGACACGGCAAGAGCAATCCATTGTAGAAGAACTCATTTAGCATCACAACCTGGTAATTATGATGTGGACATTGGATGAGGAGTCCCTTGAATCTATCCCAAGCTTCATGGTATGTCTCATTGTCAAACTGGGAGAAAGTAGCAATCTGCTGCCTTAACTCGTGGCTCTTGCTTCGGGAGTAGTATCGCTCCGTGAATGCTTTGAACACGTCCTCCATTGTCCGCAAAGAATTAGCAGGCAGTGTGTGCAACCAATTCTTGGCTTTATCCTTCAGAGTGTAGGGAAATAATCTTCTTCCCAATTGATCAGTAGTGAGCCCGCTGAGAGGAATAGTCCCCAGTGTAGCATAGAACTCCCTCATATGAGCAAGAGGATCTTCAGTTGCTAGCCCGTAGAAAGATGGTAGCATATGGTAGTAGATGGGCTTCAGATCATAATTGCTTGCGGTCTCTTCTAGGACGATGCAGGTGGTATTGGCTCCAAGTATCGGCCTTGTGTAGTCCCCCTGCAACCTCTCTGGTTCAGGATTGTTCTCAATTTGCTCCATTTCAATTTTGTCTTCCTGTTCTTTCCACGTAACTCGAGTCCCTACTCTGTGTATGTTATCGATAAAAGGCGCAAGTTCTGGATTTTGCGACCTTATACCGTGCATAAACCTACAGAAAACTCAAAGAGTAAGACTCGACACAGTAAAGAAAAGAAGAAATAGTAACCAACGTAAAAAATAAAATCTAAACAAATAAACAACTAGTAAAAAGAATAATAAAAACGACTGAGTCCCCGGCAACGGCGCCAAAAACTTGATGAACAAATTATAATTCTCGCAAGTGCACGAATCGGTATAGTACCTAATCTAGCAACTCCCGAGGTCGATCTCACAAGGACTCAGCTGGGTTCTAGTTATCCTAATTATTTCACTATCTACTTGGTCCTAAACTGGGTTTATTTATTCTAAAGCTACGGAATTAAAATAACAAGAAACAAAGAAAACAAGTAAAAGCGAAGCAAAGTGGATTGATGGGTGTGGTTTCAAGTTTGATGAAGAGTGCGGAGGTTTAGCAATCACTATGCCTAAGATGATCGATTCATTCCCATTCTCTAGCTAGCATTTATGAATTTATTTTGTTGGTTCATCCACTAAGGCTCTAGGGATTCCGTATGATGGCGGGAGATCTCTAACTTATAATCCTAAGGGTCAATCAAGGAATCATATCATGAACCTAAGGATCGTATCATGCTCAAGGATTTAAGGAACCATCTAAACTATCCCAAACCAATGGTGACAATCTAGACACTTAATTGCAGGTCTAAATAAATAACCGGGTATGATGCGCCGTATTATCTATTACCTATATTCTCTATAATTATCTAAGATGATGGCCAGTCACATTAAAAAATCATAGAGAAATCAAAAGAAGGCTCAACAATTAAGAAACAAAACAATTCATTCATTGAAAAACTTGGGTTTGAATCAATTCATCAAAAACATAGATCCTGCTAAACCCTCACACAAGGGGATTTAGCCACTCATATTCCTAGGAAAATAATCACAAAAGATGCAAAAATAATCCATAGAATTCAAGTATCAAAAACCCTAAACAAAACTGAGAAGGAATAATACAACCTAGAATCTAGCGGATTGATCCTCGCGCTTGGTTCTCGGGTTGTGGTCTTCAATCTTCGTCTTGAATCTTCAACGGAGGGATGCCTTGGGTGTTTCTCTTCCTTGGAGGGTGGAAGAAGTCGAAAATATGGTGTGTCTCCTGAAGGAAAGGAGTCCGGAAGGGTTTATATAGGTTTCGGGCCGAAAAATCAGGTTTTGGGCTGTTTATGACGCTGACCGCGGTCCAGTGCAAAGGCGGACCGCGGTCCGACTCCACCAATTTCTGATTTTCGAGTCAGAACACCTCGGACCGCGGTTCCGCACAAATGCGGACCGCGGTCCTTAACAAATCCGGCTGAACAGTTTTTCTGCACTGTCGCGTTTTGGGAAAAACGCGATATCTCCTTCGTTAGCCGTTGGATCGCCACGAAATTTTGCCACGATGTTCCCAACACGTAGATCTAAGATGTGGACGGTGGAGATCAGATTATAAGATCTTTAGATCCACCGGCCACATGATTTTCCAAGTGCCATGATACGTGAGCTCCTAAACACGATTTCTTCAACAACCGGCTTCAAATCCTCTCCATTCTTCATCCAAGCAACTCCGTATTTACCAAAAATGCATCAATGGTCATGGTTTCTTTCATTTTGGTGTCAAATACCACCAAATATGCTCAAAACGCGTGACAAACCTACAAAACCAAAAACCATCGAAAGTATACGATTCCAAACAAAACAAAAGCTAAAAATGAATAGAAAACGATTTAAACAAGCTTAAAAAGAACATGATGAGATGGTATAAAAACCACTCATCAGCCGTCCTGACATAACTTATGCTGTAGGTGTATGCGCAAGATTCCAAGCGGATCCCAAGCGAAGTCATTTAGACTCAGCGAAGAAGATTCTGCGCTATTTAAGAGGAACACTCGATGCCGGGTTATGGTATCCTCGCCGATGATAACTTAATACTAACAAAGTTATTCTCGATGCCGATTATGTAGGATGCGGGATAGATCGAAAGTCAACTTCCGAACTTGTCGGTTCCTAGAAGCGAAGCCGATTTCTTGGTTTTCAAAGAAGCAAGCATTCGCAGCAACGTCCACTACCGAGGCCGAGTACATGGCTGCAGGAAGTTGTTGTGCCCGCATCCTTTGGCTTCGACAACAACTTAGAGATTATGGTATAACTCGGGATGAAGTGCCCATCTACTGCGACTCCACAAGTGCAATTGCCATAACTCAGAACCCAGTTCTACATACCAGATGCAAGCACGTGGATATCCGACACCACTTCATCAGAGACCATGTTGAGAAGAAGGATATCAGGATGGAGAAGATCCATACTGACAAGCAAAGGGCAGATATACTGACCAAACCACTAGATGAGAACAGGTTCAGAGAACTATCAGTTGAGCTAGGTCTACTGGATCCTACTGAGATGCGTCAGTAGATGCCGACTACTGAGAACATCATTGCCCAACAATTGGTAACAATTGGGATCAGCATAAGGAATCAGTACGACAGGTCAGATAACTAAGTATAGTGACTCAGTTGGAAAAGTCACACTGTACACAGCAAGGGGGAACATAGTCATCAGCATGACAACCATTCTCCTAATACAGAACAGTAACCAACTGATAAGCTCAGCTGAAGAGGTTCGGTAACCAGCTGATAAGCTCAGCTGAAGAAGTTCGGTAACCAGCTGATAAGCTTAGCTGAAGAGGTTCGGTAACCAGCTGATAAGTTCAGTTGAAGAAGATCGGTAACCAGCTGATAAGTTCAGCTGAAGAGGTTTGCGTAATTCTGTGTACTTAAATTCTTTTGAAGCATGCTCGCATCTATTGCATCAGTCGCTCACACTCAGTAGTTAATGTGCATTCATTTCCCGCCATTAATAGTTTTAAGGAAAGGTCAGTAGGAAACCTTTTCATTTACATAAACTGAGTAATTAATGCTGTCGGTCGCGCATTTAATGCATGTCTTCTCACTTACCTTTATTACGTCGATCTATGTTTTAGGCGGCTTTTGTAATCATTCCTTTTATAACATTAAATCTTAGCCGTTCATAGTTTTTGGAAGATTAAAACTCAGTCGTTGGATTGAAACTTGCAATCAAGCCAATATATACAAAATCTTTCAACTTCTACATAATCTCCTTTCAGTCGGTCAATTCTGTGATAATCTTAACAAAGTAATCTTTGACGCTGGTTTCTGTGATATTGTTGACAAATCTACAGGGAAAACAGTGTTATCAGGTTCGCGGAGGAAGAACATCTATGTTGCAACCGGAATACCGTTGTAACTCGAGGCTTGCTTGCTCGCACAGACCAAATCAGGTGACAAGTCAGGTTGGCTATGGCACAAGAGACTCAGCCACCTGAACTTCAAGACCATGAACAAGCTAGTCAAGAACTCTAAAGTCAGAGGACTGCCCAAAGAATCGTTTATCAAAGACAGAAATTGTGAAGCGTGCCTAAAGGGAAAGCAAACAAAGAGGAGCAATCCACCTATTCCGTCACCTTCCACTGATGGAATCCTTCAGCTGCTTCACATGGAATTATTCGGGCCAGTCTCTCCAGTGACTATAAGAGGCAAGAAGTATGCCCTCGTCGTCATTGACGAGTACTCAAGATATACTTGGGTCATCTTCATACTGCGAAGAACATCAAGATTAAGAAGATACGCTCAGACAGAGGAACAGAGTTTCTAAACTCAGTAGTTAAGACATACTGCGATAAAGAGGGAATTCAGCACGAGACATCAACTGCGCGCACCGCCTGTTACACTCGGAATCGATCACTACTAACACCGCCTGTTACACTCGGAATCGATCACTACTGACACAGCAACACATGAAGACGCCTTACGAACTGTGGAAAGGGAGAATTCCATCTATTTCTCATTTTCATATTTTTGGCTGTCCTTGCTTTATCCACAATAATGGGAAAGATCAGTTGAAGGTCTTTGATAGCAAATCTGATCAAGGAGTATTCTTAGGATACTCCCGAGTCAGTAAAGCCTTCAGAGTCTTTAACTATCGGACTCTTTGCGTGGAGGAAAGCCCTCATGTTGTTTTTGATGAATTTGTTACTGAGAACAGGAAAGATACAAAGTCAAATACTGAAGATGTCAGCAGCAAGCTAGATGATCTCGGACTGAATGATAAAGCTGAGAAGATCCAGCATTGTTGGGATGATGAGTCAGACGATGAACAAACTCAGACTCAGCCAACAAGCAATGTAGCTGACCTAGTTGATTCTATCGAACAGAATCAACAACAGGTAACATCGGTCGATGAATAAGCCCCTGTGGTAACTGAGACCTCTACTGAGAATATAAACTCAGGGGGAACGATTAATGTTCCTGAGCTAAATGCCCCTGAACCTGGAAACTCAGTAGATCCTAACCTTCTTACTGAATTGCTACGGTCACGAACGCATTACTCGAAATGCCTAATACACCTATCGAGCGTGCGAAGTAGTATCAGAAGAAGAAGCCCGACTCAGGCGATTGTGGCTCGATGCTCATTCTTCAGATCTTATCATTGGAGATCCATCATCAACTATAAGGACGAGATCAAGATTAAGTCAAGGAGAAAGCTCACTTTACTCTTGTTTTCTCGTCTACGAAGAACCTCAATCGATAGAGGACGCACTTAAAGATGCTTGGATCGGGTCATTGCTATGCAAGAAGAGCTGAACCAGTTCGTCGAAATGAAGTTTGGGAGCTTGTCGACCGGACCTGGACATCAGCACGTGATTGGAACTAAGTGGGTCTTCAAGAACAAGCGAGATGAAAAAACGTCATTGTCGGAAATAAAGCTCGACTAGTTGCTAAAGGATACAATCAAAGCGAAGGAATTGACTTTGATGAAACATTTGCTCCGGTCGCCGGATTGGAAGCCATTCGTCTTTTCCTAGCTTATGCAACACATCGGGGATTTAAGGTATATCGGATGGATGTGAAGTCAGCTTTTCCGAACGGCGCATCGAAGTAAGAAGTCTACGTGGAACAACCGCCCGGCTTTCAAGCAAGGGACATCGGGTGTACGAGACTTAGGAAAGCTCGTATGGGTTAAAACAAGCACCCGGGGCTTGGTATGATACCCTATCGGACCTTCTACTTCGTAAAGGTTTTCGAAGGGGATAGTAGATCGCACCCTATTCAACATAAAGTCGAGGAGATGACATCCTACCGGTGCGGATCTACGTGGACGACATCATTTTCGGCCGCAGAAACGAAGTCATATGTCGCCAGTTCGAGAAGATGATGAAGGAGAAATTCGAGATGTCCATGATGGGAGAGATGAATTATTTCCTTGGATTTCAAGTGAAGCAATCACCGAAGGAATTTTCATCAATCAAGCCAAATACACTCGAGATCTTCTCAAGAGATTCGGCCGCGACTCCAGCAAGCCGGCCAAAATCCCCATGAACACGAACTTTAAAATCGATCTAGACAAAGAGGGAGCTTCGTTAACTCTACCGACTATAGAGCTATTATAGGCTCTTTACTTTATTTAACAGCTAGCCGTCCCGACATAACTTATCTTTGTAGGTGTATGCGCAAGATTCCAAGCGGATCCCAAACGAAGTCATTTAGACTCGCCGAAGAAGATTCGCGCTATTTAAGAGGAACACCGATCTTTGGGTTATGGTATCCTCGCCGATGATAACTTAATACTAACGAGTTATTCGATGCCGATTATGCGAGAAGCGGTGATAGATCGAAAGTCAACTTCCGGAACTTGTCGGTTCCTAGGCAAAGAAGCCGATTTCTTGGTTTTCAAAGAAGCAAAGATTCGCAGCAACGTCCACTACCGAAGGCCGAGTACATGGGCTGCAGGAAGTTCGTCGTGCCCGCATCCTTTGGCTTCGACAACAACTTAGAGATTATGGTATAACTCGGGATGAAGTGCCCATCTACTGCGACTCCACAAGTGCAATTGCCATAACTTCCGGAACCCGGTTCTACATACCGGATGCAAGCACGTGGATATCCGACACCACTTCATCGGAGACCATGTCGAGAAGAAGGATATCGGGATGGAGAAGATCCATACCGACAAGCAAAGGGCGATATATCGACCAAACCACTAGCCGAGAACAGGTTCAGAGAACTATCAGTTGAGCTAGGTCTACTGGATCCTACTGAGATGCGTCAGTAGATGCCGACTACTGAGAACATCATTGCCCAACAATTGGTAACAATTGGGATCAGCATAAGGAATCAGTACGACAGGTCAGATAACTAAGTATAGTGACTCAGTTGGGAAAATCACACTGTACACAGCAAGGGGGAACATAGTCATCAGCATGACAACAATTCTCCTAATACAGAACAGTAACCAGCTGATAAGCTGAGCTGAAGAGGTTCGGTAACCAGCTGATAAGCTCAGCTGAAGAAGTTCGGTAACCAGCTGATAAGCTCAGCTGAAAAGGTTCGGTAACCAGCTGATATGTTCAGCTGAAGAAGATCGGTAACCAGCTGATAAGTTCAGCTGAAGAGGTTTGCGTAATTCGGTGTACTTAAATTCTTTTGAAGCATGCTCGCATCTATTGCATCAGTCGCTCACACTCAGTAGTTAATGTGCATTCATTTCCCGCCATTAATAGTTTTAAGGAAAGGTCAGTAGGAAACCTTTTCATTTACATAAACTGAGTAAGTAATGCTGTCTGTCGCGCATTTAATGCATGTCTTCTCACTTACCTTTATTACGTCGATCTATGTTTTAGGCGGCTTTTGTAATCATTCCTTTTATAACATTAAATCTTAGCCGTTCATAGTTTTTGGAAGATTAAAACTCAGTCGTTGGATTGAAACTTGCAATCAAGCCAATATATACAAAATCTTTCAACTTCTATCTTTTTCCTCACTTTTCGCCATTATCAAAACCTAAGAGCTTTTATCGCAAATCAGTTTCCATCTCAAACCTCCTGTAACTGCTTTGCCTGTGCATCTCTCAAGCTCTCATACTCGATTTCTATGGCGATCGTACAGACTCCTGAACCAATAGTGGAGATCATGGCCATTCGAATCCAGTTCGAACCAACAATGGCTTTCCGCCTGGTGGACATTCCATATCTGGAGCCTATGTTCGATGCTCTGGAGAGGTCAGGGTTGGAGACCCTCGTGACCAAGTATCCGCGTGCCTATCTACCAAGGCAAGTGGCAGAAGCGTATTTCAACTAGAACTCAGTGGCTGCCGGAGGAGAAGAAGCTTCTTTCTCATACATGAGAGAAACAACTCCGAACAAGTGGAAGCAGACTCAGCACACCTTCAACATCCAAGAGGCTCTAGTCCTCGCGTTTCAGCTTCCAAATTCTGGTATCTCACCTATCGGATATAAGGAGAGGGAGATCAATGCCTATGTACGAAGTTCTGTGGACGCAGTGATCTGACGTTCAAGACAGCTCTCCCGAGGAATCTTTTGCTACCTCAGTACAGAGGTTTAGCGTATGTGGTCTCGCACATACTGACAAGCTCAGCTGGATCGTATGATCAACTATCCAAGCCAAGGATTCAGCTGATGATGGCTATTGATGATGGAGTAGAAGTGAATTGGGCAGACTATTACACGACTCAGATGAAAGCCCAGGCCCAGAAATTCACTACTCTACCCTCTGGCGAGAGGAGGTTGGCCAGTACGAGTAAGCTTCTATTCGGGACTAAGATGTCTGTCCTAATAGAGAGTGTTGTATAGAGGAACTCAACTTTCGAAGACTCAAAGCTGTACAACACTAAGCTGGTGAAGTTTAAGACTAAAGAAGCGACGGAGAAGTCAATTGGCAAAGGGCCACCCGAGCGTAAGAGAGCAAGCACGCCCTGCCATCTCCCGCCGATGTGCCCAAGAGGAGGAGGCTTACAAAGCCACGACCACTGAGGTCACCGTGGCTCGCCCGATAACTCGTCATAGAACAGGCTCCTCCTCCACCTCAAGATGAGCAAACCTTGGACTCCGACACAAGGATGGAAGGAGCCACCCTCAAGGATAAAGCTCAAGTCATCAGCTCCGATGACACTCAGTCGGACATTCGAGAGCCAACTGAAGAGACTGAATGGACAACAACTCATACCACTCGTCTGCGTGCTACAGCTGAGATTCACGATCAGATTCCAGAGATAGCTGAGCATGAAGACTTGGTTGACATTGCCATCGTGGCAAGAGTTCGGATCTTGCTCGAGGTTTTTAAACCGGGATATTCGATAGACTTTGCAAAAACTCGGTCGGCCATCGATCTACTAACGAGAGGAGCAAGACTTACAAGGCGAGAGATCGGTTTCGAGGAGCCGGCTGATTTGGCGTCCTTCGAGGATCTTCGAGCTGCTATGCTCTATCTTCTTAGCCTGCGTACCACAGCTCCTGATGATAATGCTCCACCTCCATCTCCTCCTGCTGATGAGGATGATGACCAAGAACAAGATCAGGAGATGGAAGGCAACCCCAAGGATGCAGAGTTGGGAGGCTCTGGCGAGGGACCAACTCCCCATGAGAAGAGCCAATCACCACCCCCCGGTACATCGGGTGAGGCTCGGTGGCGCTCCGAAGTACGGTAGGGAGCAGCTCCTCATGTTTTCTCGATCAAAGGCTCGGAACAAGCTCTTACCGGGATTCAACCCATTGGTTCCGTGTCCTCCAAATCGGTGAATAAGGCAATCGACGCCAAGGTGCTAAAAATGACTTCTCGCCAAAGACGTCCATATCAAATGGGAGAAGTATACGAAGGCGCAGATCGAAAGCCCGGATAAGCTAGCCGCCGGCATCTCCACTCCTCAAGAGGCTCCTTCGGCTCCGATTTTAAGGAGATGATCGAGCGAGGCTTTGATAGCTCGTAAAGCGGATCTATCCGCACGAGTCGATTCTTTGCTCCAAGCTCAAGACTAAAACATTTACTGAGCAGCTGGCTCATGCTCTCACAACAGTCCAAGCTCAAATGGAAGAGCGAAACAAGCTGGCTACAAGCGGCCTCCCATCGCTATTAAGCAACAGTGCGGCCTTGAACGAGATTCGTAAAGAGATGAAGGAATCCAATGATCTAGCCCTGCACGAAACTCCGCCAGGAGTCAGTTGCTCAACTTAATCGATCTAGGGCTGATCAAGAGAAGGACTGGGAGAAATACTGTGACTTGGTCAAGGACTTCGACTCTACAGTTACTCAGATCAAGGACTCAGTATACAAACTTGAGAAAGAGGTCACAGCTATCCGTACCAACCTCGATAAGGCTGCTGATGCCAAAAAGGGGGAAGGTATAATAAAAGATGAACCTGAAACGGATACAGCTGATGTACAGATTATTAGGGAAAGGGTTCAGGAGGAGAGACCCTCCACAGCTGAAGAATCCGCACAGACTCAGGGGGAAAGGGCTCAGGAGGAAGGACCCTCTACAACTCAGGATAAGAACTCTTCTGATGTCCTTCTCCTAGATTTTCCACTTCAGCCAACCCCCATCTCCTCTTCTGCTGCTCACATTGAAGAAGTAGCAAATTTTATTGAGCAGGAGACAGAAGAAGAAGAGCCTGAGCCTGAACAATTGCCACCGTAGAGGTCGGGGAAGGAGATTGCAACTGAATCTATTCCTCCTTCCTCCCCGGTCCATAAGTTCAAATCTAAAGCGGAGCAAGAGGCTTATGACCTGAAAATTGCCCAACTGCTGCAGGATGAGCTCGACCATGATCGTCAACTTGAAGAGGCAGCAGAAGCAGCAAAGAAGCCTAAGGGCAAAGCTGTTAAGGCCAAAGGCAAGAAAAAGGTCGGGTCGGTTGAAGAGCAGAAGAAGAAAGCCCAAGAAGATTTTGCTAAGGCTCTTCCGACTGAGATCCAAGCTACTGCTCAGAGTATTCCCACTTCTACTCTAACACCTGAGCAGATAGCGGAAGATCAAGCGACCTGGGAGGCGACGCTGCAAGGTCTGAGTCTCAGACGAGGAGACAGTAGAGCAGCCGCACTCCGAGAAAAGAAAAGGATAGCTGACTTGGCGAAAATGCGTAGCTTATCTCTCAAGCCAGCAGCTGATCCGAGGAAGCAGATCCCAAGAAAATCCAAGTTCATCAGGGGCCCATATGTTAAGAATATTCCTATCCCGCATGTGGATAAATGGGTGCCGGCTGATATGAACGACCATTGGGAAAGGCTGAAAGAGGATTTTATTAAAGGCTATTTTGTATGGCGCATTTATCCTCTCGACTGTCCAGCTGATCAGTTATTCGACGAACTTATCTCGAGATTTGATATCTCATTCAGAGATCGGCTGAGACAGATTATGGAAGAACAGAATATTCCCTTCCGTGCCCCAGCTTTCCGACGTATTCCACCGCCGAGAACTGCTAGTGGACTGCTGTGCACGAAGGATATTGAGAGAGAGATAGAGGAAGCCGCTTTCCATCTGGGTTTGCTGCCTGACAATCCTCTTGACAACGAAGAAATCCAGGAGATCAGGATCAGAGTTTACAAGTATTATTACCTGGATCCTCCTGTTGAGAAGTCTGCTGATTTCAAGAAAAGGACTCAACGCTTCAAGCGTCAGCAGTGATTTCTCTTCTTTTTGATTTCTGTTGTAATAGCTGTAGGAGCTTGTACTTCATTGATTATATATATCAGTTCCTATTGCTTGTCAGACAGTTACTCATTGTCTTTCAGCTCTTTGCATCGTGTTTTCACGACTGATCACTAAGTGATCTGACACACACTCATAGACAGTTTCTCTGATTTTGCCTATCTCCCACCTACTGAAGTATTGAAATTACTTTATCTTTATTTTTCCTCAGAATGTTGTAAGGGGGAAATTGTTGTCAGTAGGATAGCATCTTTTATAGACTTAAGAAGTTTAAGAGGTAGAGGTAGAGGTTTTGGCATCATCAATTAGGAGGAAATTGTTGGATATGAGTCAGTATATGATACTCAGCTGTTGTTCGGTTAAAAGAAAATTAGGGGAAATCATAGTAGTACTATGGAATTGAAGATCCCAAAACCTAGCTGATATCAGTAGATTAGTGTGTCGTTAGGATTAGCTGATGTATAGGTTAGACTTGGTGTATTGTTTATTATTTTTATCTAAGTCCTGTACGGGTAATTGTTGAACTGATCTTCTGTCGAAGGTACTTTTCAGAACCCCACGTCATCAGTGTAATCGCTTGTGTTCTTCAGTCGGCAGCTGATCTTTCACTCAGTCGAAGGCAGCGCATCAGCTGACAAATCATCAGTAGAAGACTACTCCCAGCTGATAGTCATCAGCAGAAGAACAGAAACAAGCACAGTACCTTCGCAGTCGCCAGCTGACCTACTTAGTAGATGCCGTATCAGCCGACTCAGCTGAAGAAGATAGAGACTTTTCAGTCTACTGTATCCTACGGAAAGCGACCCAGCTATTCAACTCTTTTCGAAAAGTTCAGCAGAAGACATACGAGGTTGTTGAACGGTCAACTCTGACATTCTCACCAACTACAAACCTCGACCAATGAAAAGCCGACAATGCTTACCTACTCTACACAGTAAAGCTGCTCTCATGAACAGTGCATTAACTGCCCTGCTGCAACAAGTTCGAATTAATGGCCGTTTTCCTTGGAAGCTTGTGACACGTGGCATCGTCGTCTCCAACGGACATATGCCATAACTCACAACTATAAATAGAGAAGTTTTTGAAGCTCCAAAAAGAAGGAGGAGAGACGGAATTTCAAAAGGGACAAGCTCAAGTGCATAAACGCTCTAGAACACTCAAAGATCATCCAGAGGAAAACTTGCATACTTAGAAGATTTCTTAGTTTTTCTCTTTACAGTTCTTACATCCCTTACTTCTCTAGACTAAGCTCATTGTCATATTTATAGCTTAGATTCGAAGGAGTTCACATTTAGTGAATTGTTCTTATTGTAAGAACTCCTTCTCAGTTGGAGAAAATTCCCTTCCCTTTCAAACTTAGGTTTGGATTGTAAAGTCGCTAAGGACTATAACTTAGAGGGAACTGTCCAGTGCACAGTATCCCTGCTGAGGGTTGCTCAGAATAATCAACAAGTTCTCCTGCCTTGTTCAGGACCGTGGACGTAGGATCTTGGGTATCCGAACCACGTTAAATCGCTTGTGTTCTTTTACTATTTTATTGCATAGCATTAAACTGACTTTAAAATCATAAGCTTGCATAAAATGTATTTTACAAAGCGCACAGCCAAAAGATTTAATTTGCTAAAACGTGTTTTCAAAAGAGACAAATCCGGGCCCCACACTTTCCGCACAAAGCCTCCGACCGATTCTCAAAGTAATCGACAACAATCGCAGGGAGAGAGTTCGCAGGCCGACTCACTCGTCCCGCGATCGAAGGCTTATTTGGCACCGTTCATCGGTTGCAATCATCGCCTCGCTGACCTTCACTGAGAAAAAGAAAATGAGCTCAGGTGTATTCACCCCCCCCCCCCCTCTACACCTGACTTATCGTCTTCGGACCAACAGATACAATAGACCTGATAAGATCTCTGTCTTCTTCGTCTGAGTCTGCTGATAACGAATCTTCTACTGAGTGGAATCAGCTGATGACTCTGAAGGTACTGTGCTTGATACTGTGTTCTTCTACTGATGTGGGTCAAACTGAAGAAAAAACTTCTACTAATGGAAGTCTGATGATGACCTGTGGACACAAGCTCTTACAATGATGACGTGGGGTTCTGGAAAGTAACTTCCTACTGAAGATCAGTCCAACACATCCCCTTACAGGACTTAGACAAAAATGATAATAGAAAATACAATTAGTCTAGCCTATTACATCATCTAGTCTTATCAACACTAAACTAAGGATACAAGACGGGTTTTGGGATCTTCAATTCCATAACATTAAATCACTATGATTTCCCCATTACCGATAAACAGATAAGTCAACAATTTCTCCCTAATTGGTTATTAAGATCCCCCTAATTGGTTATTACAAGAACTACAGATAAAATAATACTCCCTCCGTCCCGCCCGACATGGCTTAATAGGTTTGGGCACGGTTATTAAGAATAGTGGGTAGTTGTGTGTAAAGTGGTATAAAGTGGTGCGACCCATTAGAATTTATTAGAGTATTATTTTAGTTAGTGGCCAAGTCAAGTGGGACAATAAAAAAGAGGAAAGAAGCCAAGTCGGGTGGGACGGAGGGAGTACTAAGTACCTTCTAAGTGGTTATTAAGATCAACCACTGACTCATAACCCAACAATTTCCCCCTAATTGATGATGCCAAAACCATTATAAATTCTAAGGGCATTAAGTTCCAAACTACTGACCTAAAGAGACTTCAGTTAAAATGAGCAAATAAAGTAGGGCAGACAGCAGCTAAAAGATAGACATATCAGAGAAATAGGTTAAGTGTGTGTGTGTCAGATCACTTTAGTGATAAGTTGTGATAAAGTAAATAAACATAGCCATAAGACAATGAGTAGTTGTCTGGCCAGAAGAAAGGTACTGATATATATGTGAGAGATGATTACAATCAGCCGTAACTTCTATACAAAGAGAGAAAATCTACTGCTATCGTATGAACTTCTTAATCTTGTCTTTGAATTCAGTAGACTTGACAGCAGGAGGATCCAACCCATAAGATCTGTAGCTTCTGGCTCGGAGGGTTTGGATATCCTTGAGATCACTTGGCTACAAAGGATCTAGATCATAGTGTCGTGCAGCAGTGTCGACCTTATCTTCAATCTCTTTTGTGCATAAAACTCCTCGAGAGGCCATGGGCGGAGTCAGCTGTCTATAGGCAGGGGCAACGAGTGGCAGCTTTTCCTTGAATAAAATAAGCTGAATCTGTGCTCTGAGGTTGGCATCGTACTAATGAATGAACTCGTCGAAGAGATCAGTAGCCGGTACCTTAGCAGGATAGCACTGCCATACGTAGTATGCCTTAATGAAATCAATCTTCAGCTCCTCCCATTCCTCGTTCAGGTTCCAGGGAATCCACTTGTCAACATGGCGATGTGGAGACTTTTCAGATAGGCAGCTTTCTGTGCACCTCGCCTGAAGAACTTGGAAGTCCTGGGCACCTGTTTGCTCCTGTCGAGAATTGGCTCCTTGGCGATTTTGTCAGTCAACTCTATTATCTTCGCCAAGTCTTCCAACCTCTTCTTCTCCCTAAGGGCCGCAACTCTTCTATCTCCTCTCCGGAGATTCAGCCCTTGTTGCGTTGCCTCCCAGGTTGCCTTATCCTCTGCCTCCTGCTCAGGTGTTAGAGTAGAGATCTTCTTCAATCTCTGAGCGAGGGGCAGATTGTCAGTGTCCGAGCCAGCCGGCTCATCAGCAGATTGTTGAGCCTTCTTTTTCTGCTCATCCAAGATCTTCTTGGCTGTACTCTTGGACATCCTGACAGTAGGTTGTCTCTTCTTCTTGTTAGGCTTATGAGCCTCTTCCTCCAATCTCAGCTCATAGTCGATTTGATCTTGTAGTTGCTGAGCTACCCTCTTATCGAACTCCTCCTGCTCCTCTCGAGTTCTGAGTTTGAGCGTTGGGGAAGGAGGTGGAGTAGACTCTATCGCTTTCTCCTTCCCGGGCCTTTGAGGTGGCAGGGGCTCATCTTCTTGGTCCATAAACTGTGCGACCTCCACTATGTGTTGCGCCTGAGCCGAGGATCCTTCTCCTGATCCTCCAACTGGCTCGGGCAGCTGAGTAGCTTGGACTACTGGGATTTGGACTACGGGAGGGGGTACTGAACTGGTTCCAGCCTGAGCAGCTGAACCTTCCCCCTTGACGACTTCCCTTGCCTCAGCCTCCACACCCACCTGAGCTGTCTCAGCCCTTTCTTCCCCCTTTTTAGCATCATCAGCAGCCGGGGTCAGAAGAGTACGGATTGCGATAACTTCCTTCTCAAGTTTGAAGAAAGCATCTTTCATGGAAGTGGTGATGGTGTTGAAGTCTCCGACGGCATCACAATAATGCTCCTAGTTAGCCTCTTAATCCTTGCAGATTTGGCGAATTTGGGTTGCTGTTTCTTGTTGTTGCTTCAGGAGCGATGCGTCGAGTGAGGCAGTCATCTCTAACTGGATGAGCTTTAAGGCAGCCGCCTGATTCTCCAATGCCTTCTGCACGCTGGAGGTGGCCATCTTATTTCGCTCATCCATAGTCTACTAGACTGTGGCTAAGCTCTTTGTCAGCTGCTCAGAAAAAGATTTCTGCTGAGCTTCGAGCAGCTGCTGACTTTGAGTAGCCAAGTCCGCCTTCTGAGCGGACAGCGCAGTCTGGACGATCTCCTGAATATTTAGAGTTGGAGTGTCCGAGACCTTCTTGGATCGCGCTTGCCGGTCCTCGTCAACGATCTCCGTCTGAGACTTTGTATATTGCGTCCAATTCAGATGGACGTCCTTAGCTAGGAGACGGTTTTTATCTCCTTGCTTCCTTATAGCACGGCTGACAGACTTTAAGGACATGGAACCTATAGGTTTGGCTTGATAGGATGAGGTTCTGAGCCTCTGCTCTGAGGCTGTGAGCTGTTGCTTCCGATTGGGCTTCGAAGCAACTGGGGCATCACCTAATGTAACGCCCCGAAATTTTTTTGATATAAAAATGCATTGCATATTTATTTATAAATGTTATCAAATGTTTTAATTCTGTAAGTCGCGCATTAGAATTTTGGTATGCATGTATAGTGTATCATGTCATTTTTTTTTTCAAGATTATTGTGCGTGTGCCATTATACATTAATATGTTTTAAAGCATGACTTCAATTGCACGATATTTATACATGTTTTACCCAAAATCATTTTATTTTTGGTAGGAGGCAAAAATCATGTGCGTGTGCCATTATACATTAAATGTTTTAAAGCATGACTTCAATTGCACGATATTTATACACATGTTTTACCCAAAATTATTTTATTTTTGGTAGGAGACAAAAATCATGAATCACATATAATAATATTTCCCCTTTATCAAAGCAAAGACTTCAAGTGTTGCCTACTAATTACTTTACTATGCACCTTATCATGTTTTCGTTTTCTCAAAATGGAATAAAGTACTTTTCTTGGGTTGGAGATTCAAGATGATTATTTATATATTCAATTATTGTCCATTCTTTGTGAATATTTTATGATGTTTCGGTTTTTACGCAAAATTAAGGGGTAGTGTCGGCTATGAGTGTTAAGGGGTATCACTTAGTTACTTATTTTATTTTCCCACCTATTTAGTGCTTATGTGCTGTCAAAATATCATATTACATGGGGCATAGTATAAATGCATATTTAATTTTATTTAGACCTTTGTCACTCCATCTCTTGAAAAGATCAATGCTCACATTTTCACCTCATTCCTCTCTCTCAAACTTCTGTCATCATTTCTCCTCTCGGCCATATTTCTTGCTGCCCATTATTTTTTTTAATTTCCTTCATAATCAATTTCTTGTGTGCGGCGGATCTTCACCTGCTCTTCAAGAAAAATACGTAAGGTATTTGAATCTCATAAAATCTCTTAGATAACTTTTGTGTTGAAGTTACTAAATTTTGAAATCTAAAAAAAAGGCTTCTTGATGTGCTGGAAATTCGAGAATTTGTGTTGAGAGTGAGTGCATGTGTCTTTTTGCTTATGAGAACATTCACTTGCTTTGCCGTCACCACCGTTACGATTTTTGTCTGCTCCTGTTTGTGGTATTTTTGAATTCATGGTCATAGGAATTTCAAATACTTCACGTCTATTTATATGCTGGGTTTGTGTAAGTTTGGATATGATTTAAGTTCTCACGTTTATTTTTTAAGTTCTCGTTTTTGATGCAGTCATGAATATGGGTGTCTTTACCCCATTTTATCTTCTAGTTCTTCATTAGCTATTTTTCACCGTGAATATGTTGGAAGAAGTCAAACTTTTATATTAATTATATTGTCATGTAATGGGTCTATGATAAAATAAGAATGATAGCGTTCATGTTTTTATGTCTCGTGATGTCAAGCTAAAAACAATTATAAGAAGGAAGAATTAAGAATTTTATAAGGTTTTTCCTTACGTGGCTTTTAGTAAGAGTTGTGTGTTTAGTTTTGTTTTTTTTTTATATATATATTTGTATACATGATTTATTTTGTATCGGAATATGCTGATTGTTAGCTTCATATTTTATTAAGCGTATCCAAGTTGGATAATTAAATGCCGTGTCTTATTTATAGTGTCTTTTATTTTCAAGATAAGACATGAACATCATTCATATATATTAAATTTGAATTTTCATGGTTAGGATTGGCGCGCAAGAATTAAACATCTGATATCCATTATTTTTCATCAAGTCAAGGTGGGAAAATTACCGTTATCCTTATTATATATTTTGTACAGTATTCATGTGTTTATGACAGACATGAGAATGAAAGAGGTCAAGGTCAAGAGGAGGCCTTTGACCGGGGTCAAGAGGAGGCCCTTATGAAATTTTACGGTCAAGAGGAGACCGTGTGAAATGAAATGGAACCTTAGGGTCAAGAGGAGGCCCTATGATCAAAGTTATTTATTACGCATGTTTCATATTCGTGTTTATTGACATTTTATATAGTTTGGATATACATGTGTTTCCCACTGAGTAGTCGTACTCACCCCCTTTAATATTCACATTTTCAGGTCATGGACCGGCAGATGCTTGAGGTGGCTGATGGTGATGGTCACACATGAAAGAATCTAAATCATCTTTTTACCGCATTAATTTAGTTTATCTTTTGAACTATGCATTATTTACTGTTTAATATTGTAAATTAAATGACTCACATGTTTTTTTTTTTAATTTAAGTTTTCAGTTTTTATGAATGCATTGAAAATCTTATTGTTTTTATAAATATATATTATTTTTGAAAATTAAATTGAGCAAATTAAATGTTATGCACGAGGTGAAGTCCCCTTAAAAGTTATGAAAATTGGGGCGTTACACCTAATGTAGGAGGTGGAGGTGGTGACTCGCCCTTCTCGCTGGGAGTTTTACCCTCAGCAGATTCTCCCTGGTCTGCGTCCTTGGGTGGTGCCTGATCCTCATCATTGTTATCATCATCATTGTCATCATGATGGGAAGGTTGCGATGGGCTGCTGGCTGTCTGTTGGGAGGACCTCAGGTTCTGTAGATATAGCATGGCTGACCATAAGTCCTCAAAGGATGTAATGTTAGCGGGCTCTCCAAACCCTATGACTGACTGCAGACTTTGCTCCTCTGCCAGAAGGGACAATGCTAAGTGCTGCTGAATCAGCTCTGCAAGGATATCTCAGTTCAGGAATCTCAGCAGCATCTGAGTCCTTGCCCTGATCGCTATGTCGACCAGATCCTAATGAGATGAGATTTTAGGGATCTGTGCAGTGACTTCTCCCGTGGCTCGGAGACGAGTCTTCTGTAACGTCGACCACTCAGATTAGACTTCACCAGCCGGTTCCTCAACTTCCTCCGGCTGAGTCTCTTCCGAACTGATCCGCTGTACCTTATCCTTGAGGGTGGCACCCTCTATCCTGGTATCAACATCCAGTATGTCCTACTCCTGAGGTGGTGGAGGAGAAGCAGGCTTCGCGGGAACCTCAGAAGCTCCAGCCTTGGAGAGCTTCTTCCACTTCGGCAGGTCGGCCCGTGGAGGTAGATCAGTAGAAGATCTCTTGAGCTCAGAGGCTCCACGTTCGACTGACTTCTCAACCGCTGCTCTTGTCTTGAACTTAATGAGCTTCTTGTCGAAATATTTTGAATCAACGAATAACGCATGATTCGTGACCGAGTCTTCGACCAGTATGGGCACCTTGGTCCTATATAGAAGTTTGCCCACACTAATTAGTCTCCTCTCTCCTGACTGTGTGGTGGCAAACTTTTGCGCCTGAGCCTTCAGCTCGGCCACAAAAAAATCCGTCCAGTTCACCTGGACTCCGTCGATTGTGGCCATCATTACCTGGAGTCTGGGCTTGGACAGCTGGTCGAAAGAACCTGCGGCGCTCGTCAGGATGTGTATAACTATGTACGCGAAGCCTCTGTACTCCGGCAGGAGTTGGTTCTTCGGCAGCGCGGACTTGAAGGAGATATCTGTTGGGATTTTGTATACTGGAAGCACTTTTATGCTTGTATACAATGTGTTTTTGTCCTTACCACTGTTTTATTCTCCTATTTGATAAATATGTATATTTGCACATGTTATCCTTTATCTTGTATAAAAGTTAGATTTGTGTGGTGTGTCGGGTATCACAGAAGACAACACAAATTGGTTGAACTGACAAGATATAAACGGTTAAGCACGTGAGACAACTTAAGGATGAAGTTGTCGGTTTAAGCTGCAGTTTAGATAAGAAGTGGTTTGTCTTAGTTTGCTTGTCTTTTCTTGGTACACTTAAGGTGGTGTATTGAAGGATCACAGTGAGATGTGTTCTCCTAACTGACCTTAGTGGAGAACCAAGATCTCGGTGACTTAGCTGATCTTAAGCTTGGTAAGACTTCAGCTGAGTGCATTTGGCTATCTATCACTTTGACCTACTATGGTGAACGTCAAATGAGCGGCGGGATCTACGTATCTTGGGTGTTAGTAGTTATTTGTAGCTCAGGCTGGTTGTCTGTATCTTGCATCCGTATCCTAGTAAAATGGGTTGATAATATCCCCTGAGAAACTCGAAAGGATTAGCACACTAAACCCGGCCGGTTGATTAAGTTCAGGTGTGTTAATAAGGTCGAGTGGTACTACTCAGGAATATAAGATGTTAATTAATTTAAGCAGTCAGTGAGCTTAATTAATTAACGGATATTTCTATCTTAAATACGGAGATCGATTAAGTCTAAAATACAAGCCCTTGCTCAAATTGGGATAAAGGGGTAAGTCAGCACGGATTCTCTAGTGGAATGAATCTGTGTTGATTAGAAGAGTGAGCGTCAAGCCACGAACGTCTGAGTTTGGCTTCTTCTTCTGAGATTACTTCTGTACAGTCAACAAGAGTGTTAGACATTTCAGTAGTGCTATTCTGTGACTGAAACAATTCAGTAAGAAGGTTAGGATCTACTGAGTTTCAAGGTTCCGGGGCATTTAGCTCAGGAACGTTAGTCGTTCCCCCTGAGTTTATATTCTCAGTAGAGGTCTCAGTTACCACTGGCGCTTCCTCATAGACCATTGTTACCTAATGTTGATTCTGTTCGGTAACATCAACCAGGTTAGCTACAGTGTCTGTGGGATGGGTCTGAATTTCTTCATCGTCTGACTCATCATCCCAACAATGCTGGATCTTTTCGGCTTTGTCGTTCAGTGTGAGATCCTGTAGCTTGCTGTTGACATCTTCAGGATTTGTCTTCTTTGATTTCCGGTTCTCAGTAACAAACTCATCAAAGACAACATGAGGGCTTTCCTCCACGCAAAGAGTCCGATAGTTAAAGACTCTGAAAGCTTTACTGACTCGAGAGTAACCTAAGAATACCCCTTGATCAGATTTGCTATCAAAGACCTTCAACTGATCTTTCCCATTATTGTGAATAAAGCAAGGACAACCAAAAATATAGAAATGAGAAATAGAAGGAATTCTCCCTTTCCACAGTTCGTAAGGTGTCTTCATGTGTTGCTGTGTAAGCAGTGAGCGATTCTGAGTGCAACAAGCGGTGTCAGTAGCATCAGCCCAGAACTTTGAGGTTAGTCTAGAGTCTGCTAGGAGGGTTCTTGCTGCTTCTTTAAGTGTTCTGTTCTTCCGTTCAGCAAGTCCGTTCTGCTGAGGGGTGTGAGCTGCTGACGTCTCGTGCTTGATTCCCTCTTTATCGCAGTACTCTTTAACTACTGAGTTGAAAAATTATGTTCCTCGGTCTGAGCGGATTCTCTGTATCTTGATGTCTTTCTCTACACTGAGTTTCTTCTGCAGTCTTGGCAACTCAGTCTTGACATCAGATTTATTGGCTATGAAGATAACCCACGTATATCAAGAATAACCATCGGCAACGATGAGGGCATACTTCTTGCTTCTTATCGTCACTGGAGAAACTGGCCCAAACAAATCCATGTGTAGCAGTTGAAGGATTCCATCAGCGGAAGGTGACGGAATTGGTGGATTGCTTTTCTTTGTCTGCTTTTCCTTCAAGCACGCTTCACAATTTCTATCTTTGATAAAAGCTTCATTGGGCAGTCCTCTGACTCTAGAGTTCTTGGCTAGCTTGTTCATAGTCTTGAAATTCAGGTGACTGAGTCTCTTGTGCCACAGCCATCCTGTTTTATCACTGGATATCGTCTGAGCAAGTATGCAAGCCTCAAGTTCTGCGGTTTTCCAATTTGCAACATAGATATTCTTCCTTCACGAACCTGATAATACTGTTTTCCCTTTAGATTTGTTAACAATATCACAGAAACCAGCGTCAAAGATAACTCTATTCAGATTATCACAGAATTGACTGACAGAAAGGAGATTATGTTGAAGTCCTTCAACATACGTTACTCTTGGAACTGAAGCAGTCCCAATGTTCAGCGTTCCATATCCCCTTGTATTGCCTTTAGAGTTGTCACCAAACTCAATTCTGGGACCATCTTCTTGTACGTAATTGGTCAGCAGGCTCTTTTGATATGTCATGTGTCTCGAGCAGCCGCTGTCCACAATCCAAGGGTGCTTATGCACCTCAGCCTCATCTCCGGCCATCAGACAATATTCAGCTGTTAATTCAGAATTTGTTTCCCCGACCTCAACGGCGACAAATCCAGCTTCGTCTTCAGAAGAATACATAAATGTATCTTACTCGATTGAGTCATCGGATATCTCTCCGGCGATATAGGCCTGCCTTCTTCGGGCAAATTTTTTGCGTCTGGCCTGCCGTTGTGCTCGTTGAGCAGCTGAGAGTTCGGGACAGTCGTACTGATAATGTCCCTCCTTCTTGCAGTTGTAGTACACAGAGGTTCTGCCGCATTTTCCAGCTGAATCGTTGGATGGACTAGTAGTAGGTTCTGCGTTCCTGCAATCAATAGAAGTTTTAGATTCTTCCCTTTTTTGATAATCCTTTTTACCTGAGGGAGAATCTCTGTGATATTTGAGAGCCATGAGTGCAAGCTGATCAGTAGCGGGAGTCTCTGAGGACTTAGCATTTGACGCAGCTGCTGTCTTGCTGGAAGAAATAGGATTGGCTCCAATTTTGTTGACTATTGCTTTGTAAGCGTGATCTATCTGGGTATCAGCAGGAGCACTGGAACATCCTTGGGGTAGGCTGTGCTCGAATTTCTCTGTCTTTAATTCTGAAAATATAACATCAGGAGTTTGAGCATTTAGATCTGAGCGACGTAAATAAGTAGGAAAAGGAAGCCACTTCAGTCGAGGCAATGCTCTCAAGATCTTGGTGTTCATCTCTTTGTTGGTGAACGTCCTCCCCAGCCCGTTGATCACATTGATTTGGTTTGTAAATCTGACGCTAAGCTCGTCAATGGTCTCATTGGGCTCCATGGCAAAAGTGTCAAACTTTTGTAGCTCTAGCTCGAGCTTGTTCTCTTTGATCTGCGGGGTTCCTTGGCTCAGTACAGCCACGGCATCCCAAAGTTCCTTTGCCGTCTTACAGTCTTGCACCCTCCCGAGGTGTGAGTCGCTGAGCATAGTCAGGATTGCATTGCGCGCAACTCGATCGAGGTTGTGTAGCTTTTTCTCTTCAGGCATGAAGGCTGATTTATCTTTTGCAACTTTAGCACCAGTCTGTGCTCCTACACCTCCCACAGGGGCATATTGAACGCTGTCGATCATGGGAATGATAGGTCCTGTCTCTAGGACATCAGTCATGCTTTCGTGCAGCGATGTAAGATGCTCCTCCATTCTTACGCGCCATACCGTGTAGTTCTCTACAGATAACATCGGTACTATCCGAATACCTAACATATCCAACATTATGGGTGAGAGTATAAGGATGTATGAAGAGATGCTTGTGCAGTGGAAAACATTTTCAGGATCTTTTCGAGTAGACCAGAGTTTCATAACCGATGATCAGAAGAACATCGTTGCTCTGATACCAATTTTTGGTCTGGAGATGAGTGTCAGGTGTAGAGGGGGGGGGGGGGTGAATACACCTGAGTACAAGTTTCTTTTTCTCAAATGCGAAGGACAGCTGAGCTGTAGGTTGCAACTGATGAACAATGCCAAGTGTAACCTTCTGATCGCGGGTCAAAGTGAGTCAACTACTGAGTTTCTCCTTCTGACTTTTGTCAGTACTTGATTCTCAGTTGGAGACTTAGTGCGGATAAGTATGTAGGGCCCCACAGACTTCGTCTCGATTTGAAAATGTGTTTTCCGCAAACCAAATAATTTTGGCTAGTGCACTTTCAAATACGTTTTATGCAAAGTATGAGTTTGTAAGATAGTTTGAATGCAGTGCAAAACAACAGTAAATGACACAAGCAATTTTTAACATGCTTCGGATATGCAAGATCCTACGTCCACGGTCCTGCTGAACAGGAGCTCTTGTTGATTAATCTGAGCAAGCCTCAGCAAGGTATCTGTATACTGGACAGACCCTTCTAAGTTATAGTCCTTAGTGACGTTACAATTCAAACTGAAGTTTGAAGTGGAGGGATGTTCTCCAACTATGAAGGAGTTCTTTCAATAAGAACAGTCACGAAATGTGAACTCCTTTGAAGGTTCTAAGCTATGGATATAACAATGGAGCTTAGATAGAGAAGAGGGATCTGAACAAGGAAAACTCTAGAGAGAAGAACTAGAAATATTCGAATGAGCAAGTTCTTCGCTGGATCTTCGTGAAAGGCGCTAGAGTGTTTCGAAATCTTGAGCGTATAATCCCTTTGATATCCCGTGCATGGAGCTCGGAAAGGCTTCTCTATTTATAGTTGTCACCCAAGCATTTGTCCGTTGGAGGGGACGATGCCACGTGTCACAAACGTCCAAGGAAAACGGCCATATGTTCGAAATGTTGTCGCTGAGTAGTTGGTTACTGTGCATGAGAGCAACTTTAGTTGGTCCGAGTAGGTAGAGCTTAGACTGCTTCTCATTGGTCGAGGTTTGTGGTAGCTCAGACTTGTCAGACATCAGTCTTCATCTGTGTTAACTCTCACTCATCCTCGTATGATCTTCTGTTGACTTTCGAATGACGTTAAAAGTCGAGTTGTTTCCTGTCGGATACAATAGACCTGATAAGATCTCTATCTTCTTTGTTTGAGTTTGCTGATAACGAATCTTCTACTGAGTGGAATCAGCTGATGACTCTGAAGGTACTGAGCTTGATACTGCGTTCTTCTACTGATGTGGGTCAAACTGAAGAGAAAACTTCTACTGATGGAAGTCAGATGATGACCTATGAATACAGGCTCTTAAAATGATGACGTGGGGTTCTAGAAAGTAACTTCCTACTTAAGATCAGTCCAACACTTACCCCTTATAGGACTTAGACAAAAATGATAATAGAAAATACAATCAGTCGCCTATTACATCATCTAGTCTTATCAACACTACACTAAGGATACAAGAAGGGTTTTGGAATCTTCAATTCCATTGCATTAAATCACTATGATTTCCCCCATTACCGATAAATATATAAGTCCTATTACAAGAACTACTAATAAAATAATACTAAGTACTCTCTAAGTGGTTATTAAGATCAACCACAGACTCATAATCCAACACTTTTGTAACAAAGAGGGAGCAACTTTTAAACCAAATGAGATGACAGTCCACTGGTATTGGGCTGAGGCTATGCAAAAAGCAGTTTTGTATCTGTATTTGGGATCAATACCTAGTTGGCAAAAACCATATTTAAGGTCAAACTTGGCGAAAATACAGGCTTTTGAAAGTTGGGCAAAGAGCAGGTTCTTGGGCGAGGGAATTTATCATCAAGAAGATAGAAATTCAAAGGTTTATAATCAATGACTAAAATTGCTTGGCAGACCCAATTTTATTTTGTGGGTTTAATGAGCCCAAGTGATAAAAGATGATTACACTCTTGTCTTGCCAAGGCCTATTCTTCATGATTCATACCAGGATATGTGGCTTTGGTAGCATTGACATCTTCATTTTTCTTCAAGGGAAGTTGAACTAACAAGTCCTTGTTTTTCCATAGAGGTGAAGGGTGTTGGAAGTCGGCATGAGAACAGTACAACACATTTTCAGCTCCATTGAGAAATAATAGTAGTCATCAGGCGTGTCTTGTAAGGAAAATAGTTTCTGCACCGTGATATACGCCTGAAAATGTGTTTTGTATTTTACTCCTAGAGGAAGAATCTGCAGTCTTTGTGCCTTTAAGTACATATCGAAACCCATTAAGAGATCATGTTCATGGGATTTGCTTCCGATTAACTTCATCCAGACCACACATTCTGGAAATATTTGAATCCCAATAGGGTGCTTTGAGATCAAGGAGTTGTGGAAAGTTTGTCCGCTTGCTGTGTAGAAGTATTCATGATATGTTTCTCTAGCTTCTTTTAGGAGGATGTTTGGATTTAACATGGTTCTTTTGGCTCCAATATCAAGTACTCCAATACCTTTGATAGGCATGTCATATTTAGTATTTAATAGCTTAACCTCAAGATAAGGATAAGGTATACCTTCTTGTACTATCATATTGCTTCGGCCCGATGGTAACATGAAAATCGGGACTGGATCATAAGATAGCTAGGAGTCTGATGATTCATCTTCAGTGGAGGATTCCTGAAGAATGAAAGTTGTATCATCATCTTGTTCTTCATGTTAGGAGAAGATGGACTCAATATCAGCATCCTCGGATTCTCCTTCTAGAGATAGCTTGTGAGGCTAGCTTGGAAGCTTTGTTGGCTTCGTTTGGACAATTCTTTGCATAATGGCCGTCTTTATTGTAGAGATAGCACTGATTTGTTCTCTTTTTCCGGAAATATTTTCTCCTGAAAAAAATTTACTTCTTCTTTTTCGCCTTGTCCTTGAATTTGTTATTTTCCTTCTTCTTGGAGAAAGAACAACTACATCCTTATATTGACATTTGATTTCCTAATAAGACTTATCGCAGACTGATTTTGGAATCTTCCATCTTTCCATCATTTCCTTGATGGGTTTGTCCCATACTGGTACTTTCCATGTCTTTTCGTTTTGCCTAAATAATTCTCGTCATGTCAGGTTGCACCACCTTTGTTAGAGACACAATGCAGACATTTTTGAGAGTGGGATCATTGTAGCTATTAAGGCAATAGAACCTTTTTAACATTCTTTTAAAATGCTAGTTCAAATCATTTTTTGAGAGAGAACATTTCATAGAGCAATATTCCTGAGAGATATCTTTCATATAAAGTGATAGATCCCCGATAAATTCTCGATGAATTTCTCCTAATGCTTCTCCTGGAGTAGTTCTCCCAAGAATTTGGCGTTTACGATATTCACCCAGACTTAAAAACCATTCTCTCAAAGTTCCTAGGAATCGTGAAGTAACTTCCTTTAAAACTAACCTGAGATCAATCCATGTAGCACAAGTATGCATACAATTCCTTCTCTTATGGATTGGCACGTCGTCGAAGGAGAGCCACGGTCCATCGGTTTGTTGTGGGATACGACGTTCTTGTGGATGGGTGACATAAGATTCTTGGTATGTGGCTTCATCTTCGGAATCTTCGAGAATTGGTTCTTTCTCTTGTTGACCATAACCAGGTTGAAGTAGCTGCAAAGCTTTCAACTTCTTCATCTTCATCATCTTAGCAATGTTCGGCTGTTGAATGACTAGATGAGCTATAGGAATCAGGAGTTGATCTCCTTATTTAAGAAATGACCACCATGAGTGCTGCTACAGTTCTAGATCCAGTTGCTTTATCGGCATCTATCTTTTTGTTTTTTCTGCTGATATCTAGAGGAATACTATATTCCTTGCCAAGATATTTAGAATATTCTAGCGTAACAGGAGGTGTGTAGTTGGCAGGTGGCAAAAGTATAGTTTTACCACGATCTTTGTCTTCTTCTATTTGCTGCATTTCTTTTTTAAGCTTCATGATTTCATCCTCCTTGTCAGCAAATTCCCAAATTGTCGTTTTGCAACGAAATGTTGAAATTTAAAATCGAGTTGTGAAATCTTTGTGAGAGTTACTTCTCGATCTTCTGGAGTTGCGTCTTGGTCGAACTCACCTTATTTGAAGAATCCTACACCTTCTCTAATATTTGGGTAATCTTTGAATCAATAACTTGAAGAGATTTATTTTGAGCAGTGTATTAAAACTATGCCAGTTTAAAACCTCTTCTCCTTGCGTTACTGATTGTTTTTTACCGCTGGATTCCATGACCATACTCAGGATATATGGTTTGGAAATAACATTGTTGGCTGGATCTTCATGTCTGGATAAGGCAGGAAATAGTACCTCAGAACTTTGAAACATCAAACAAGGCTTAGAAGGAGGATTATAAGGCTTTTTCTTTAAATATATGGTTTGGAAATAACATTGTTGGCTGGATCTTCATGTCTGGATAAGGCAGGAAATAGTACCTCAGAACGGTAGAACGCCACATAGAACTCATTTTTGAATATCTCGTCATATTCATCATCACTGGTATAGTAATCTTCGTCTTCTTCATAATCGTAGCTGGAATCGCTATACCCACAATTCATCGTAGATTTGCACATGTCAGGATAAACATACTACATGAAATGGTCATCCACGCTATCTGTATAGATATGACATCCATTTGCCTTCAAAGAGTTAATAGGGAAAGGAAAACCATCCCTGCTTTTATCTCGAGACAAAGACGTCGCTGGTACTACTTAAAGTAGCAACAAAGGATGGGATGGACTTTCCTCCTTAACTGTCTTAAAGACAGTCTTTATTCTACTGTCATTCATCCTTTGAAACTTGAACTCTGTTGCCTGGACTGGTGTTGTCGTTTGATGTATGGACTCATAATTGGTTATCCATTCAGTAGGTACCAACTTCTCGAGATAATTTCCTCTAATTTTTCTTGGAACTTGGAAAATGGTGGGGACCTCATTTCTTACTTCGGCTAGAACGATAAGAGCATCAGCTGTATCTTGATATTTTAAATCAAGACTATGACTCTGCAGCCTTACACGATTTGATGAGTAAAGTATCCATGTTGGAGTTGGCAGCTTGGTCTGCACCAGATATTTGGATTAGGACTTTGAACACCGACTCTAGTGAAGAATCGCGTAAAGATAATACCAAATTTGGGAAGAAAGTCAGAACTACATTTCCCGCATTTAGAGTAGTGAGGGTCGTACCTATCACAACATCTTCATAATGTAAATAGTGAGTATCCAGAAGAGTTATTCTGGCGGTGACAGGGAGGCCTTTTCTTCCACTGTATGAAAGGACTAGTCTGACTGCTCCCGATGAAGATGAGTATAACCTTCCTTTTTCCAGGCGTCGATAAATTCAGACGGAATTAAGAGAGTAACATATTGTCCTCTCTCGAAGTTGATGGAAGACTGCATTGGTCCATCTTGGGTGATTGTACATATTAACGTACTGGGGGTCTTTTGAGGTTATTAGTTTTCTGATATGTTTAGGAAGGCTACCATACTTTCTATAGATATTATAAGGGCTAACAAGTGGAGGGAATATATTTTCTACAACAACATCACTAGGAATAGGGGTAAACTCTATGAGATTTTCGATATAAGAAGTGAATAGTTTGGGTAAAGAAAGAGCAAAACTTTGAGTTAAGGTGGTAGATGAAGATGATGAGGATGACTCCATATATATGTGTAGGCTCTCCTCCCTACCCACCACTCTTGGTTGTAGTAATTTTACCTTATATTCCACTACGACGAAGCACGGAAAGCGAACCCCTGGCTTTGATACCATTTTCCGATAACAAAAAACAAAGGATGGGATGGAACTTTCTTAATGTTGTATTTTTTTGTTGGTTTTGTGATATAGCTCGTATTTTCTCCCATTGGACACAAGGAGACAGAGTTGAACACTATCTCTAGATATTGTTTGGCAAAGATAACGTTGTTTTCAAAGCTTCCTTCCCAAAGAATCAGCTTCTACCCGAATTCAGAGGATTAGCTTATATGTCAACCACATAATAATCAGCTCAGCAAGATCATCTGATCAGCTATCCAAATCGAGACTACAACGGATGATTGTCAAATACGACAGAGTGAAAGATAATTGTGTAAACTTCTTTGCTGGAGAGCTCAGTACTCAGGCTTAGAAATTCGTGGAGGATAGGATGGTTTCAGGAGACTTACCATAGATAGAAACTGATGCAGGGGCATCAGTTCGCCCCTGGGGCGCGGGTCGCCTACGGTAAGCCCTTGGAGTTCGTCCCACATCGTATAAATGTGGTGGGCAATCCTCAACTCATAACCAAGGTTATGAGTGTGAGTTAGGCCAAGGTAGCATTTGTGCCCGCACTGCACGCCATCCTGCATCAGAAACCTTCTGTACTGAAGCTCAATCTCAAAATGGTTACATGAGCTTATGAAACATTTTTTTGCGCAGACTTCAAGTACTGTGACAAGAAGCTCATTAACTGTCAGAGCCGAGCTGCTACTGAAAAATCTATAGCTCGTGGTGCTACTTTTTTGAACCGATCAGTACCTGCAACATCTCAACGCACACGACCAGAAACATCTAAGAAAAGGAGATTAACAAAGATGGCTCAGACTCCACCTCGTCCTATCGAACATGTAGAAATTGTGGATTCAGACTCTGGCAAGGAGGATGCCACTCAGTTTTAACATATAATCATAACTGTGGAATCGACTCTGGTAAGGAGGTCCGCAATTCAGAACGATAAGAATAAAGTTGAGGACAAAGTACCTGATCTCATTCCAGAGATTGCAGAATGATAAGAACACAGCTGAGGAGGAAGTACCTGATCGCAGTGCTAGAGTTTAGATGCTTCTCCAATTACTTGATTGGGACGTGCTTGATGAGACGATCAAACTCAGAACCATGCGCACACTTATAATAGAAAAGCAACAACTTAGATCTAAAATAGGGTATGGCGAACCCTCGAATGGCGAACCCTCGCATAACGTACGGCAAACCCTCGAAATAGGGTATTCAGAATAATTTAAGGACGACAATGTTGCTTCTGCTGAACATGAAGTGTTGGGTGATGATTCTATCCTCAGCGGTATTAGATATAGTGGGAAATGACTCAGTCTTCTGTGTTGACATTTACTCAGTAGCCTTGTCCTCTGAAATAGTTTGAAGATTTGAAGATCCCAAAACCCTATATTGATTGGTGAACCTTTAAGTTGTAATCTGTTTTTGTCTCTGAGGTTTCAGACTTAGCAGACCCTCTGCTCTGGCTCAGGCATTCAATAGCTTATCCGCCTCAGCACCAGAAGTAGAAGACTCGCACATGGACTCAGCAGAGCAAGATATCGAAAGTCGATTGAACCGAACTTCAGCGAGAGTAGTTCACCGCACTCGAGTTGGTCTTCAGTAGAGCCGACTCAGCAGGAGTTCACTAATAAATCAGAGATCAGACTCAGCAATGGCCAGACAGTCTTCTGAACTGTCAGATCTTTAAAAGACAATCAGCATAGTCAAGTACGAGGAAAAGAGAAGTCAGCTTCAAATCTCCTTGAAGTTTGTTCTATCTCAACCACCTTCTGAACCTCAGCCAATGACAAGCAGACACCTGTCCTACACCTACTAAAGCTGCAAGTCAACAACTTTCCAGAAATGGAGGGAAAGGACACTGCCACCATGCTACAAAAGAGCCGTTAGCTACCCAAAAGAGAGAGACAAAGGATCGTCGTCTCCTACGGATCTATCCTAATCTCTTCTCTATAAATAGACGGATAAATCATATTTGAAGCTCATGGGAAGAACACGAGAGAACACACAGAGCATTCAAACGAGCAAATTCGAAAAGCCTAAGTTCTCCACAAGAAGTTCAAGAAATATCTCCGGCGAAGAACTACATTCTAACTCTTAGGGAACCAAGCTGAACTGATAAATACAACCTCTAGTATCCTAACGACGATACACGAACTCATAGCTTTACTCAGCTGTTCGTCGTTCTAGAAGCCACCTTCTTGTTCCCTATCCCTCTAACCTAAGCTCAAGAGCATATATCCGTAGCTTAGATGAAGGAGTTCATCTTTGAACTAATCCTTATTGTAAAGGACTCCTTCACAGTTAGAGAGTTTTTCAAACGCTTCTGTTTGATAACCTTGTAAACTGAGACTTGCTCAGTATAAATCTCAAGACCAATGTTTGTCCAACGTACAAACCAACTGAGACTACCTCAGTATAATAAATGGCTTCCTGATCTTTCGAGACAGTGGACATGGGATTTTTGAGTCCGAACCACTTTAAAAATCTCTGTGTCTTGTGTTCTGTTTCTTTTCACTGTTGCATTGATTTAACTGTTCATACTGAAAATATTCTTTAAATCATTCAACTGAGTTTCAGCGAACTTAACAAACTGCACTAATCTACTGAAACTGTTTTCATAAAAACGTTTTTCTCACTCAACTGAATTTGGGCCTATACTATTCCACACCACTGAACTCTATCTGCAAGATACTGAATTCTGACTCTCAGTCAGCTAGCAGATCTAAGTAGAGTCAGTCACTCTGCCAACACGATTCAGAACAACTTATCTAGTCTGCTGAATTTGTTCAGTACGACATCATCCTGAAAAGGACTGTTCGTGTTTAAGTTGAGAAATCGAGTTTCAGGTGTATTCACCCCCCCCCCTCTATACTTGAACGTGCTCTCGGGACCAACAATTGGTATCAGAGCAGGAGTTCTATAAGACTTTTGTTATTCTGAAACTGGTCTTCTTGAACGGATCCGGAAAAACGTTTTCACTGCATATCATTCTTCATTCACATCATTATTAAGTATGTCTGATATGTTAGAGATCATAATGGTACCCATGCTCTTAGTAGAGAACTATGGCGTATGGCGGGTCAGAATGGAGGCACATCTAACCTCCCTCCACGACAGCATGACGAAAGTTCTGGAAAACGGACCTATCGTTCCTATGATTGATAGCGTCATAACCCAGACAGCAGAACAAGGAGGAGGGATGGTTACTGGTGACAAGATTCCTAAAGACAGAAGTCTCTTCACCCCGGAGGAGAAGAAGCTTCACAACCTCGACCGCGTCGCCAGAAACGCCATACTGACCACTCTGAATGACTCGTACCTCGGAAGAGTTCAGGACTGCAAGTCCGCAAAGGGACTCTGGGATGCTCTAGCGCTACTGAGTCGGGGGACTCAGAAGATCAAAGCAAATAAACTTGCGCTTGAACTCCAAAAGCTGGAGAGATTGTCGCTCATGCCTGGTGACACCATTGAAGATCCCAACATCAGATTCACGGATCTGATGAACTCTATCAACGGGCTGGGAAAGATATTCTCAAACCAAGATATGAATCACAAGATTTGAGGGCACTGCCAGACGGTCACTGGACTCCTTTTGCTACCTTATTACGTCATTCTGATTTAGATATTGTTACTCCTGACCATATCTTTTCAGAACATAAGGCAGAAGAATTCGAGTTTGGCTTACCTCAAAGGAAGCAGCGAGCTGAAACTGACACCAAAATCGACCATGCTTTCAAAGCATCAGTCAGCACAGCATCTCCAGCGTCGAGCAAGGCTGAACCTTTACTCACTGACATACAAGAAGGATATCTAGCCAAGAAATACACACTGCTTGCCGTAAAGTATCACAAGGAGAAGGAGAGGCGCAGAAAAGTGACTAAAGCCCTCAGAGAATCCAAGGGTAAGTCTGAATATACGCCAAAGCGCACTCCTGACTCGCATACTTCTGAATGCAGGAAAAAGGATGACTCAGCACATTCGAAAGACAGTGAAAGTAAGGAAGAAAGAGTCACCACCTGCTATAACTGCAAGAAGCCAGGACACTATCAGTATGACTGTCCTGAGCTCAGTACTGCTGAACGAGCAGCACGCAAAGCTCGAAGGGAGAAGTTCATCAAGAAGAGACAAGCATACATTGCTAGTGAACTCTCAGACGATTCAGATGAAGTCGATTCCTTCATGGATTCATCGGATGATGAAGCAGCCTTCATGCCCTTAGAGCTTGAAGATGAAGAAAATACTGAAAAGTGTCTCATGGCAGGAGAAGAGGATGAGGTAAACTCTCATGATCCATTTAACTCCTCTTTACACTGCACACACGACACCCTTTCAGGTGCAGACGAGAATCTGGACGTCGCAATCGCACATGAAGAACTACTTTACGAGTAGATTCAGATGAGTTTGCAGTTTAGTAAGACTCTTCAGGAATTGGATACCCTGCAAATGGAGTATCAGAGACTTTCTCAGAAGAGTCAGCTTGCTACTGAGTCAGAAGGACTTGTGTTGAGACTCAGGGAGGAGATAAACTCTCTGATGGCCAAGTCTCAGCATCAAGAAGATCGGATTTCAGTTTTGACCAATGACTTAACTCAGAAAGATACTAAACTGAGTCTACTGAAGCAAGAGCTGTCAGGACTTCAGACCGAGCATGAAACGCTGAAGAAAAGTGATGATGTATAGAGGAACCTGATGACAGAGCGATACATGGGCGCTGAAAAGAAGCTGGAAGCTATGCTAGCAAGCAACAAGCCCAATCATTGTAAGGAAGGACTTGGATTCAACCAGGGAACTTCCTCATCTGCCCCCGTACGCTCAGAAAACCGGCTAGCTGATAGGTTTGTTCGAGGGGAGACCATCAATGCAGATATAATCAACCCCCTAGCCAAGAAGAAACAGAAGATGAAGGCACCTCATCCTACTTATCAGCAATCTGACAAGAAGATCAGCACCAGATCACCCCAGTTCAGTCAAGGGGGAACCAGCAAAGCAAAGTGGGCTGATCAGTATGGATCTTCTCGGCTGACGCATCCAGCTCAGTATAGATCATATTACTATGATCCAATAGTCAGGAGAGGATCCAAAAGTCAGAGAAAGAAGTAGAAAGCCGTGCAGAAGGCAAAGGTCAGCAGTCCACCCACTTAGAAGATCCGGACTCCAGAACCTGAAAAGCCTCAGAAGTCAGTAGTAACCAGTCCAGTGGTTAAATATGTTGACACAAATGGAAAGAAACTGCCTGAGATCACCAGGGTCGTGAGACAGATATGGGTTACCAAAACTAACATCTAAGGACCCAAAATCAAAAGTAAAGGGTACCTAAATATAATTCTGTTTTGCAGGTGCACAAGGACCCTTGGTATGTGGACAGCGGATGCTCAAGACATATGACGTACCAAAAGGACTTACTGAAGAATTATACTACTGAAGAAGGACCCCGAATCGAGTTTGGAGACAACGCTAAAGGCTACACCAGAGGCTATGGAACACATAACATTGGAACTGCAACAGTTCCAAGAGTATCATATGTTGAAGGACTTTAGCATAACCTTCTCTCTGTTAGTCAATTTTGCGACAACTCGAATAGAGTGATTTTTTACGCTGGTTTCTGTGATGTTATTGATAAATCTACAAGGAAAACAGTGTTATCAGATTCGCGCAAGAAGAATATCTATGTAGCTGACTGGAACTCAGCTGAACCTGAAGCCTGTTTGTTAGCTAAGAATGACAACAGAACGGGATGGCTTTGGCATAGAAGATTCAACCATCTCAACTTCAAAACGCTCAACAAATTGGCTAGAAACACTCTAGCAAGAGGACGGCTGAAAGAAGTATTCAGCAAAGACATTCAGTGTGAAGCATGTCTGAAGGGAAAGCAAACAAGGAACCAAAATCCGCCACTTCCATCTCCTTCCACCGATGGAATCCTTCAGCTGCTACATATGGATTTGTTCGGTCCAGTCTCTCCGGTGATGATTAGAGGCAAGAAGTGTGCATTAGTGGTCATTGATGACTACTCGCGCTACACATGGGTCATATTTATTGCCAACAAGTCTGACGTCAAAATAGAGTTACCAACGCTTTTGAAAAGGATCAGTGTCGAGAAGAACACCAAGATTGTCAAAATACGTTCTAACAGAGGAACTGAGTTCCTTAATTTCATGGTGGAGGAGTTCTGCAAAGCAGAAGGAATAGAGCATGAGACGTCTGCTGCATGCACACCTCAACAAAATGGGGTTGCTGAAAGGAAGAATCGTACACTCAAAGAAGCAGCAAGAACCCTGCTCGCAGACTCAGGACTCCCAACCAAATTATGGGCAGAAGCTACTGACAGTGCATGTTACACTCAGAACCGATCTCTACTGACAAAGCAACATAAGAAGACACCATATGAACTATGGAACGGAGCAATAACTCTAAATCTGAATCTGAGGATATCAATGATCAGCTACAGGATCTGAGCTTGAAAGACAAAGTCGGAAAGATCCAGCTATGTTGGGATGATGATTCAGATGAAGAAACTGAAGACAAGTCTACTGAATCTCAACCAGCAGCGAAGTAGGCCGACAGTTGACTCTCCCGAACAATGTGTCAATCCCGGTGTAACTCGAGTCGATGAAGAAACCTCGGTGGTAACTGAGACCTCTACTGAGAATAATAATTCAGGGGGAACTAATGATGTTCCTGAGCTAAATGCCCCTGAACCTGGTGACTCAGTAGATCACACTCTTGTAACTGAATTGCTTCAATCTCAAAATTGTACAACTGAAATGCCTAACTCACCTACTATCTATGTAGAACAAATTTCAGATGAAGAGCTGAAACACTGTAGATCGTGGTTGGATGGTCATACTGTTGATTTAATCATTGGAGATCCTTCAGCAAGCGTAAAGACAAGATCTAGATTCTGTCAGGGAGAAAGCACCTTATATTCCTGCTTCTTGTCTACTGAAGAACTTCGTTCAATTGAGGACGCACTGAAAGATGCTGATTGGATCATAGCCATGCAGGAGGAGCTGAATCAGTTCACGAGAAATGAAGTTTGGGAGCTTGTTGATAGACCCCGGCATCAACATGTGATTGGAACAAAATGGGTCTTCAAGAACAAGCGTGATGAAAACAACGTCATAGTAAGGAATAAAGCAAGACTCGTGGCGAAAGGCTACTGTCAAGCTGAAGGGATAGATTTCGACGAGACTTTCGCTCCAGTTGCAAGATTGGAGGCAATCAGACTATTCCTAGCCTACGCAACACATCAAAGATTCAGAGTTTATCAAATGGATGTGAAGTCTGCTTTCCTGAACGGCGTGCTGAAAGAAGAAGTCTATGTGGAACAGCCTCCCGGCTTTCAGCAGGGACATCAAGTATATAGACTCCGAAAGGCTCTGTATGGGTTAAAACAAGCACTCAGGGCTTGGTACGATACCCTATCTGAGTTTCTTCTTCAAAAAGGTTTTCAGAAAGGCACAGTAGACCGCATATTATTTAGCATTCGACTGGAAGACGACCTATTGCTTGTGCAGATCTACGTAGATGACATCATCTTCGGCTCGAAGAACGTCATCATCTGTCAGCAATTTGAGAAAATGATGAAGGATAAGTTCGAGATGTCAATGATGGGAGAAATGAACTATTTCATCGGCTTTCAAGTGAAACAATCTAAGAAGGGAACGTTCATCAATCAAGGATAATACACTCGATACCCCATCAAGAGATTCGTTTGTACATCCAGCAAACCTATCAAGATCCCGATGAACACGAATATGAAGATCGATCATGATAAAGACGGAGTATCAGGAGACCAAACTGAATTTCGTGCTATAATTGGTTCTTTATTATACTTAATAGCTATTCGTCCTGACATAACTTATGCTGTAGGTGTCTGTGCTCGATTTCAGGCGAATCCAAAGCAGAGTCACATGGACTCAGCAAAGAAGATTCTCCGCCATCTCAGAGGAACACCTGACATGGGTTTATGGTATCCAGCTGATAATAATATAGAACTAACTGGTTATTCTGATGCTGACTATGCAGGGTGTAGAATTGACCAAAAATCAACTTCTTGAACGTGTCAGTTCCTCGGCAGTAAACTAATTTCATGGTTCTCAAAGAAACAACACTCAGTAGCCACGTCAACTACTGAAGATGAATACATGGCTGCCGGAAGTTGCTGCACCCAAATCCTTTAGCTGAGACAGCAGCTACGCGACTATGACGTCATTCATAATGAAGTGCCGATCTTCTGCGATAGTACTAGTGCCATTGCAATCACTCATAATCCTGTACTTCATACAAGATGCAAGCACGTGGACATCAGACACCACTTCATTCGTGACCATGTTGAGAAGAAGGATATCAGGATGGAGAAGATCCATACTGACCATCAAAGGGCTGATATACTGACCTAGCCTCTAGCTGAAGCCAGATTCAGAGAACTTTCAGTAGAGCTAGGTCTGCTGGACCCTACTGACTCCAGTCAGTAAGAGGATTCAGGAGAGGAGCATTCAGTAAGGGGGAATGTTCTCTCTCAGTACTGAGTAAAATCAGTGCGTAGAGACTCAGCAACCATCTACACGAGGTATCAGCTGACTACGATGTTCAGCTGACAGGTTTGCGTATCTCTACTCAGTAGCCTATAGAACGATTCTGTGCATTTATGATCAGATTCAGCATCGTATTCAATGCCTTAAGAAATGTCATTAAACTTTAATGGATCACATTTAATACACGACATTCTATGTACAAGCATGCTGAACTCTGCCACACATTTAATGCATGTCGTATCAAGTTACTACTTAGGCTAGTTACAACTGGCTTTTGACTTAGGCGGCTAACATGATCATTACCTATTATATAAAACTCAATCCTAGCCGTCCATCTAAAAGGCGCGTTTAAACTGAACCATCGATATTTAACTGTTTATCTTCTCTAAGATATATATCAGTGTTTAAATCCTTGAAAACTGCCATTTCGTATCTGCAATTATCCTAAGTACCCAAGATTTTCTGAAATATTCATGACCTTTTATCTAAACTCTTTTCAAATCTTCAGGAAATCTTTCGGTAATTCTTAAATGATATTTACGTATCGTATATCTTTATCTTTCTATATCCTTAATTGGTACTGACTTATACGATATATGCAGATTATCAAAATGTCAGGAAATATTATTTTTGGTCCAGAGAATATGCAAGAGATTTTGGAGAAAGACCGTGTCTGGTGCGAGCCAGTCATGGAGTTCGATGTCTGCGATCTCGATTTCATGAATGAGATATTCTCAGCTCACCGGGAAACCGGACTTGAAGGATTTCTGACGAGGAAGCCCACCTTCTTCCTCCCGCGTCAGATTGCTGAAATCTATCTGAACGTTGAATCAGTAGATGGGGATGTCAGAGGGAGATTCATTGTCCACACAGTAGGCGATCCCTTACGCACGGACATGGAAGTTAAGCAGATGTCAATCCGAGAAGCTCTTCGAAGAAGCTTCGATTTGCCAAGCGAAGGCATCACTACAGTTGGGTACAACGATGATCTTATGGATGACTACTTGTCCATTTTCTGTGGGAAGCCAACAGTCTTCAGAGCTGCGTTTCCCAAGAACACCATGCTCCCTCAGTATAGAGCCTTAGCATACATTGTAACTCGCCCATCGACGAGTCAAGCAGGCTCCTTCGATCAGGTGTCCAGACCAAAGCTGCAACTTATGATGGCCATCTATGGCAGGGCCAAGATCAACTGGACAGAGTTTTTCTTAAGAGAATTTATGATGCAGTCCGCGAAATTCGACAAAGCATCCAATAGGCTGAGTGCCAAACGGAAGCTATTATACGGACTGAAGATCTCAGTCATGATCGAAGACCTCTGCACTTCTGACCGAATCACCTTCGCAGATAAGCAGTATTTCAATGTGAAAAAGGTCAGATTTCAGAACAGGGCAGCGGCCCTTCAACAGATCGGCACCGGGCCTGCCGCTTCTAATACCACGTCTCAGAAGACCACTCCAACAAAGAAGAGGTCCCCTCAAATTCTATCACCTAAGGCACCAGCCAAGCGACTGAAGAAGGTCAGCACAGCCGTGCCTACTGAAACCGTGGTAGAGCCAGAGGCAGTAGTTGCTGAACAACCTCTGCAGCTCTGGGACGAGCCAGAGTCTTCTGAGAAGACTGAGTCAGTGGAGAAAGTTGTCTCCACTGAACGTGATGAAGCAGTGGACCAAGGAGTCCCAGCTAAAGATATCCAGGATGAGGACCTTCAGCCCCTGGAAAGCCCCTTGGATATCCCACCTCTTAGCAGTCTTCCATCTGCTGAGAACCAGGTGTCTCCAATCGAGATAGAGGAATCTGAGACCGCCTCAGAAGAAGAATCGATCGGGATGGAAGCTTCAGCTCTCCAATCCAGAGCATCCCGAAAGATTACAGAGCACATTCCTGAGATCGCCGGCCATAGCCCAACTCAGCCAGTCTCAGCATCAGCACCCTCTGATGGGTCTGACCCCGATGGTCAGGACCCACCCCAAGATTCAGGCACTGAGAAGCCTGATGAGGGAACTCAACAGGACAAGGATGCCACTGCATCTACTGCTGACCCTCCACTCAGCATCCTTGGTCCTGGACAGACGGTGGCTGGTACTTCGAAGGCAACTGATCTTGCTCAGCTTCTTCTCCAATCTGCTTTCGAAGTAGCGCCCAGCCCAAAGATCCGTCGCTCAAAAACAGTGGTCAAGGCACTGAAGGATCAAGGCGCACATAATCGCCTTCTTGCCCGTGCCGTCCACAAAACTTGGTGACAGTCCTCCCAGGCCACCAGCGCAGAGATTCAGGATCTAAAAACCACTCTTTCAGAATCATCTGCCCCTGACTTCTCCAATATCTTAACCGAAGCGCTAGCCACTCAGAGAGCTGACTTCGACGCTCAGCTTCAAACGATTCAGGGAGGCCAAGCCAAATTGCTTAATGATTTTAAGGCCGCCCAAACCACCCACACTGAATCTGTCAACACAATCTCTCAGGCCAATGAGCTCAGGATGGAAACTAGACAGAAGGCCATAGAAGAGACTGTGGAGAAGGAACTGATGGAATTCAAGGCTGCGGCTGATCTCTCACATAAGCTATACAACGATCAACTGATCAATGAGAGAAACGAGGTGCATGAGGCCCTGACAAAGCTGCAGATGACACTGAATGATCTGTCAGCCTCATACAAAAGCCTGAACAACAAACTCTCAGCTCCAACCCCGACCCTACTTGCTGATGCCAAAAAGGGGGAAGTATGGCTAAGCAAGGAAAAGCTGTAAACGAAAAATCAACTAAGGGGGAAGCTGCCAAGGAGCTGATACTTAAGGCTATGAAGAGAGCAAGGTCATTAACAGGGGCATCTTCTACTCAGTAATCCGCCCCTACTGCACCTACTAAAACTTGCGAGGCCCAGGGTGTCTCAGCTGCAGCATCTACTGAGACAGGCCCAAGCGGCTCAGGACCCAAAGAAGTCGCTACTCAGGAAACACAGACTCCCCTTAACATTATTAAGGAAGTTGCTGAGTATGCTAACGAGGAGGACACAGAAGAGGAAGAAGCTCCTCTTCCACCTCCAGTTGCCGGAAAAGGTAAAAAGGCACTGAAACTCCCAACCCCTCCCAATAAGAAATGATCCAGGAGATATGTTACTCCAGAGGAGGAGGCTCAGATAGCAGCTGATGAAAAGCTCTCTAGGGAGATTGCTGAAGCTGAAGCTGCGAGTAAGCCAAAGAAGAGCCTGCTAAAGGCAAGACCAAGGCTCCGGCTGGAAGCAAAAAATCAGCAAGGCTGCCTCCGAGAAAGCTCATACTCAGCGACGAGGCTCATAAAGAAAAGGAGGAGCAGCAACAACAACAGTCAACTGGGCAGCAGGAAACCACCAAAGAAAAATCTTCAACCCCTGCTGACTCAGACGACCAACCACCTCACAAGCCCTCCCACACTACCTCTAAAGCACATGATCAAGAGATGGAGGAAATCTGGGCTCAGTTAGACAGATACTTATACAGAGGTGAAGAGGCCAGGCAAATAGAAGCAGCCAGAGAGAGGATATGGAAAGCTGATCTTGAAGTTCTCAGACTGCGAACTGAAAAAGAACTGAGTCAGAGGATTCTTGCCAAGGCTGACATCCCATATAAATACAGAAAATTCAGGAAGCTTACAGATCTAAAGACTCACAGATGGCCTAGAGTGGACGATTGGATCCCGTGGGAACAGACTCAGAGATGGGAAAATCAAAAGCCGAATTCATCAAAAGGAACTACTCGGAGATTCTGGTCTGAAAAGCCCAAGGCAATGGCATATACTGAATGGATTATGTGAGCTGACTTAGAGATGTATGCCAGGATGCAGAAAGCCATTAATGAGAATGTTGAAGTAAGAGTTCTAGATCCTAGAATTCTGCCTCCCCCACAAAGACTTGATGGATCCATCCACTACGGTGTGATAGAGAAAGAAGTGAAGAATGTTGCTGAAGCCAAGTTTCTTGATGAAGAAGACCCAACAGACTTTGCAGAGATTCTGAAGCTGAGGAAGATCACATATCGGATGTATGGAGTGCCCCTTCCCGAATCTCAATCTCGAATTTCAAAGACAAAGATTAGGCAATTCAAATAGCTTCGCTTCGATTTCTCAGTGTATCTTTCTTTCATAGCCTAGCAGAGATGTAATTGTACTGATTTTCTTACATATATAATATCTCTGTTTGGCTTTGACAATTCCTTATTGTCTGAATAGCCGTGTTTGTTTATGCTTAACACTCAGAATCACTGAAGTGATTACTGACTCACACACTCACGCTTTGTTATTTACTGTCAGTTGTTGCTTAGCTAGATTCTGATAGACTTGCTGTGTTTTTGGGGGAAAATGTTGTTAAGACAAGGAAAAAATGTTTAATCTCTGTATATGTTCTGACTTTCTACCCTGATCCCCTCAGTAGTCTAGGACTTGAAGAACAACTCCACTGATCCTACTTGTAATATTTTGTAAGGAGCTCTGTTCCTTATAAGTCAATGTGTTAGGTTGTTTAGATGATAGTTTAGGTTTTGGCATAATCAAATAGGGGGAAAATGTTGTGTGATGATTCTATCCTCAGCGGTATTAGATATAGTGGGAAATGACTCAGTCTTCTGTGTTGACATTTACTCAGTAGCCTTGTGCTCTGAAATAGTTTGAAGATTTGAAGATCCCAAAACCCTATTTTGATTGGTGAACCTTTAAGTTGTAATCTGTTTTTGTCTCTGAGGTTTCAGACTCAGCAGACCCTCTGCTCTGGCTCAGGCATTCAATAGCTTATCCGCCTCAGCACCAGAAGTAGAAGACTCGCATACTTGGACTCGGCAGGAGCCGATATGCGAAAGTGAGTTGAACTGAACTCAACAGGAGTAGTTCACTGCACTCAGAGTTGATCTTCAGTAGAGCCGACTCAGCAGGAGTTCACTAATGAATCAGAGATCAGACTCAGCAATAGCCAGACAGTCTTCTGAACTGTCAGATCTTTAAAAGACAATCAGTATAGCCAAGTACGAGGAAAAGAGAAGTCAGCTTCAAATCTCCTTGAAGTCTGTTCTGTCTCAACCACCTTCTGAACCTCGGCCAATGACAAGCAGACACCTGTCCTACACCTACTAAAGCTGCAAGTCAACAACTTTCCAAAAATGGAGGGAAAGGACACTGCCACCATGCTACAAAAGAGCCGTTAGCTACCCAAAAGAGAGAGACAAAGGATCGTCGTCTCCAACGGATCTATCCTAATCTCTTCTCTATAAATAGAGGGATAAATCAAATTTGAAGCTCACGGGAAGAACACGAGAGAACACACAGAGCATTCAAACGAGCAAATTCGAAAAGCCTAAGTTCTCCGCAAGAAGTTCGAAGAATTCATCTACGGCGAAAAACTACATTCTAGCTCTTAGGGAACCAAGCTGAACTGATAAATACAGCCTCTAGTATCCAAACGACGATACACGAACCCATAGCTTTACTCAGCTGTTCGTCATTCTAGAAGCCACCTTCTTGTTCCCTATCCCTCTAACCTAAGCTCAATAGCATATATCCGTAGCTTAGACGAAGGAGTTCATCTTTGAACTAATCCTTATTGTAAAGGACTCCTTCACAGTTGGAGAGTTTTTCAAATGCTTCAGTTTGATAACCTTGTAAATTGAGACTTGCTCAGTATAAATCTCAAGACCAGTGTTTGTCCAGCGTACAAACCAACTGAGACTACCTCACTATAATAAATAGGTTCCTGATCTTTCAGGACAGTGGACGTAGGATTTTTGTGTCCGAACCACTTTAAAAATCTTTGTATCTTGTGTTCTGTTTCTTTTCACTCTTGCATTGATTTAACTGTTCATACTGAAAATATTCTTTAAATTATTTAACTGAGTTTCAGCGAACTTAACAGACTGTGACTGTACTAATCTACTAAAATTGTTTTGATAAAAACGTTTTTCTCACTCAACTGAATTTGGGCCTACACTATTCCGCACCACTGAACTCTATCTGCAAGAGACTGAATTCTGACTCTCAGTCAGCTAGCAGATCTAAGTAGAGCCAGTCACTCTATCAACATGATTCAGAACAGCTTATCTGGTCTGCTGAATTTGTTCAGTACGACATCATCCTGAAAAGGACTGTTCGTATTTAAGTTGAGAAATCGAGTTTCAGGTGTATTCACCCCCACCCCCCTCTACACCTAAACGTGCTCTCGGGACCAGCATGAAGCAAGGAACTGAATCACCAATATTTACTCAGGAACCCAATGATAATGATGATGCTGATCAAGATTCAGCACCCAAGGATGAAGACCCAAGAAAATCTGTTGAGGGTGACTCTCCAAATGCTCTGAGTGTTAATGACGACGCCCCACCACCTCCCCCATCTGGTGCCATCACTACTACTGCACTCGCCTCTAATCCATCGCAACAGATCACATCGAGTGAGCTGAGACTAGCCAGCTCTCACTATCAGGACAAGCCTTTCAACGAACTTTCTACTAAGAGTGTTAACAAAAGCCTGAATAAGCATGGCGAGAAAAAATGACTACTGGCCAAGGATGTTCACATCTAATGGTCTTTAGTACACTAAGGCGCATACTAAGAAGCTGGATGCTCTCACTACTGAGGTCAAGAGGATTCGTGAGACTCCCTCTCCTGATATCGACTCAATCCTCAAGAAAGCCTTAGATACTCAAAAAATAGACCTCACAACACAGTTTCAACAAACCCTCAAGACACATGCTCAATTATTCTCCGAAAAGCTATATGAAGTCGTTTAGGCTATGTTGAAAACTGCTGAGAAAATAAACAAGTTAGCCGCTGAATGCGTCTCTCAACTTATCAATACACAAGAGTAAGCACTAAACACTATCAAAGAAGATACTTCGCGAATACTCAATGATTCCCATCAGAAGTATAAAAATGATACAGCTACACTTCTACAACTCCTTCGACAGGATCAAGAGCGTGAATAGGAATCATGCGCAGGAGCAATTTACAATATTGAGGCAAGTTTTGATACTGTCAAGAATCAGTTGGATGCCCTCAATCGCAAAGTCACGACCGTCATCTCTTTCCCTGCAAATATGATGATGTCAAAAAGGGGGAAGGGAAAGTGAATGAAGAAGATGAACTGACTATAATTGCTCATCCATCAGTGAGACAAAACGAAGGGGATGCAAAGGGAAAGTTAGTTGCTACTGACCTAGAAAGAGAAGTATCAGTAGTCCCTATAGTTGCTAAGGATCGAGAGTAGAAGGATCCTCAACACAGACTGCTATAAAGGAAATAGCAGAATTTGTCAATGAGGATGAGGCTGCTATACCACGCTCAGATGCTAAAGGAAAAGCCCCAACCATCAACAACTTTCCTACTTTACCTCCTCTATTGCCCAAAAAGAGATTCCGAAGCACTGATGATCAATTAGCTTATGATAAGAAATTGACTAAGCAATTACGAGATGATTAAGAACATGTAACCAAGCTAAAAGCATAGAAAAAGAAAGGCATAATGATCAAGACGACAGTTCTAAAGCGTGCTAGGACTGTAGTGCCCAGACAGTCTAGAGCAGCAACATCTAAATCTTAAAAAGCCAAAACTGCTGAAGTCTCAAAGGCTACTGAGTCACCAACTCAGGACTGAGGAGATGAAGCTGATCACCAAATTCTCACTACCCGACTACCAAAGGGTCAAGAGGTAGAAGCAAAACAGATTTGGGATGCATATGAAAGAGGATTGGACATAACTGTTGTAGCAAGATATATAACACAGGGATAGGCTGAAGAAAGCTAAGATTGATTCCCAGATACCTAAAACTTAGAAAGAGGCAAGAGAGAGTGTGCTTGAATTGAGTAGAGAGATCCCTACTACATCTAAATTCCACAAATAAGGTGATCTGAAGTACAACTTGAAGAAGCCCACATGCCCTCGTACTGATAAGTGGATCACCAGGAAATTAAATCAAAAATGGGAATCGATCGAAGCTGAATTCATTAAGAGATTTTATGTTTGGAAACTATGGGAAGTTATACTAGATGTAGATTAAGTTTTTGAAGAGAAGCTCATTGTTACCGAACTTGATGCACTAGCTAATGTTCAGTAGCTGCTATTCAAAGAAGGACTACAAATGAAGGTACATGAATTCAGAACACTCCCTCCTCCTATTATAATGGAAGGGAGTGTATGCACGAAAAAGATGAGAAAGAAATCAAGGATGGTATGGTGTAGAAAGCCATGAATCTGATATATTCAAATCCTATGGACTTCAACCTCCCCAGGTGAGATCTGCTGACTACAAAGCAAGATTCCAGAAGCTTAGAGTGAAGGAGTAGTTGTTTTACCTTGTTCAGTCTCTAGAGACAATACTGATTCATGTAATTGTAAAAATATTTATCTTAATAGAATAAGTATCATCCTTTTGGCCAAACAAATACTCATTGTCACATTAGCCTTAATATTTTAATTAGCACAACTAATCACCTATGTGATCAACTGAAATAAACTCACACCTATGCATTATTGCTTACTTTATTTGTGATGTCTTCTTTTGACTTGTAATGGTTTTGGCAACAACAAATAGGGGGAAATTATTGGATGATGATTTATTGTATGATTTGTAAATCTAAAAGCACCTAGCTAAGTGATGAACTAGCGTAATGGAATATCTTAGTCGAGCTTAGCTTCTTAGGAGCTCATTAGGCTAGACAGAGTTTAGTAGTTATTGCAGAATAAGTAGATTATTCTTTTCACCAGTTGCTAGACTTAGCCACTAGGTGTATGCAGACTTAGTGAACGGATCAGTACCGAAGGATCGACCTACCTACTGAGTAGAGGACGACTCAACAAAGTGTCCGAAGTATTAGAGGAAGTCAACTAAGCATCATTCTTGGTATTTAAATAAGCATCACCTACCAATCAACCCCGACCAATGAAGAGCATCCAAAAGTGTACTTGCCCAGACAAAAAGAGGCACTTGAGCTGAAAAAGAGAGAATCTCTAAAGTGGCCTTCAAAATGAAGATGGTTGTTTTCCTTGTCGCTTTTGACAGGTGGCTAGGTCCCCTCCCACAGATCGATTCATGGGTCAAAACTATCAATAGAGATTGATCTTCACACGTTGAAGACATCGAGAACAAAAAACATTCAAGCAATCAAAGCTCTAGCACACTCAGAGCATACAAAGCGAAGAACTCTCAAACCGTAGAAATCTCATATAGTTCTTCACTGTAGAGTAATTAGGTTCCCATTCAGTATACTTTAAGCATTCACTGTTAGATCATATACTTAGATATCAAATGAGTTCATCTTCGAACTGTTCTTATTGTAAGTACATCTCAAACCTTGTGTTTTGATATCTTGTAAAGTCACTAAGACTATATAACTAGTGACTTATCCAGTGCACTGCTCCACTGAGACTTGTTTAGTATAATCTTTCGAAGACCTCTTGCTAATTCAGGATAGTGGCCATAGGATCTTGTTTATCCGAACCACTATAAAAATTGTGAATCATTTTAATGTTCATTGATTATTGTTCATCCTGCACCAAAACTGTTTTGAAAAATCAGAACTCTGATTTTCAGTAAAACTAATAAGTCAGGCACAAGCGTAAACTGAAACAGTTTTCAGTAATAAACGTTTTTCAAAAGAGACGACTAAGGTCAGACCTACATTATTCGGCACAACTTCTCGTACTCAATCACTTGTCGACTGATTGAAGTCAGTAAAGAGTGTATAGTAGTTAGAAACACTCTGCCTACGTGATCAGAATGCTTACTTGGCGAGTTAAACTATTCAACAAGTAAATTCAGTATTGTACTGACTTTCGCGTTTGAGTTAAAACTTGGACTCAACTGTATTCAACCCTCCCCCAACACCTGAAGACTCATCTCTGGACCAACAAAGGCTTAACCTAGAAATGCTTGAGACCCGACAGCCTATTAGCCATCTGGCATCTTCTTACACATCTGGCAGCTTACAAGATGTAGTACTAACATTTTCACAATTACTTTTATACCAGTGTTGGTTTGAAAAATATTATTTCCTACCCGTTATTTGTGGCTCACTTTCCCGATACAGACGTCCTACTTTATCTCCTACTTTATCATATACTCCCATTAAATAACTCATTTTCTTTCTCATATTTTTTCATCTACTCTCTCACCTGAAAACACTTTCTCAACATAAAAATGCGAACAATCCCTTTCAGGAAGATGTCATACTGAACAGGTTCGGTAGACCAGATAAGCTGTTCTGAATCTCGTGGCAGAGTGACTGACGTCACTGAGGCCTGCTAGCTGACTGAGGTCAGAATTCAGTACCGTTCAGCTGAAGTTCAGTAGAGTGCGGAAATGTGTAGGCCCAAATTCAGTTGAGTTAGAAAACGTTTTTAAAAAAACTGTTTCAGAAGATCAGTGCAATCTTTTAAGCTTTGCTGAAACATAGTTGAATGATTTTGAAAGATATTTTCAGTATGAATAGTAATTAATGCAACAGTGAACAAAGCACACAGAACACAAGCAATTTTAAAGTGGTTCGGATCCAACAATCCTATGTCTACTGTCCCGAAAATATCAGGAGGCTATTTTATTATACTGAGTTAGTCTCAATCGGTTTGTGCACTGGACAAACACTGGTCTTGGGATTTATACTGAGCAAGTCTCAGTTTACAACGTATCAAACTTAAGTGTTTGACAAACTCTCCAACTATGAAGGAGTCCTTTACAATAAGGATCAGTTCAAAGATGAACTCCTTCGTTCTAAGCTATAGATATGGTCAGCAAAGCTTAGGTTAGAGGGAAGGGAATGAGAAAGTGGCTTCTAGAGCGACGAACAGTTAAGTATAAACACTGGGTTCGTATTCAGTCGCTTGGAATGTCGCCTGGAATGATTCAGCTTGGTTCCCTTTGAGCAAGTATGTCGCCTTTCGCTGGAGATAACTCCATGAAGTTCTTGCGGAAAGCTTAAGTCTATTCTGAATTGCTCGTGAATGCTCTTGTGTTCTTGTATGTGTCATGAGCTTTGATTTGAAATCTTCCCTTTATTTATACAGCAGAGATATGGATAGATCCGTTGGAGACGACGATCCACGTGTCTCTCTCTTTTTGGTAGCTAACGGCTCTTTCAAAGTATGGTGACACAGTCCTTTCCCTCCACTTCTGGAAAGTTGTTGACTTGCAGCTTTAATGAGAAAGTAGACAACTGGCTACTTGTCATTGGTCGAGGCTGAAGAAAGTAGGTGAGACAAACAAACTTCAAGGTAGATCTGAAGCTGACTTCTCTATACCTCGTATGACTCTGCTGATTTGACTTATGAGATTTCTAACAGTCAGAAGACTGTATGGCCATTGCTGAGTCTGATCTAAGTTCAATAGCATACTCCTGCTGAGTTCCGCTCTTTTGAAGATCAACTCTGAGTTCAGTGAACTACTCATGCTGTGTTCAGTTCCACTGACTACTTTCAGTATATTGCTCTTGGTGAGTTCAATACTACTGAGTCTTCGACTCATGGCACTGAGGCTGATAGTCTGCTGAAGAACTAGCGTACATAACTGAACGCTTGAACCATGTCGAAGGGTGTCTACTGAGTCTGAAATTATCAGAGACAGAACAAACAAATACATCTGAATGGTTCATAAGTCAAACTAGGGTTTTGGGATCTTCAAATCTACTGAGCACTAGGATACTGAATCATCTCCCAACAATTTCCCCCTATGAGATGATGCCAAAACCTAAAACTACAAACTGTCAGAAACAAACTCCTTACAAATATTACAAGTAGAATCAGTGGAGTTGTTCTTCAAGTTCTAGACTACTGAGGGAGTTCAGGGAACAAATATCAGAACCTATACCGAAATCTAACAACAATTTCCCCTAAATAATCTATCAAACCAGAATCTATCAAGCTAAGTACAACAGACGGACACAGATATAAATCCATTGAGTGGTTGAGTCAGTAATCACTTAGGTGATTCTGAGTGCTAAGCATAAATAACAAGGCCATGTAGACAATAAGGTATTGTCAGGGCCGAAGAACAATGATGTCTTATATATATCAGAAAGTTAAGTACATTACATCAGCTTGCTATTCTAGAAAAAGAAAACAAGATACAAGAATCTATCAGCTATTTCCTGAAAACTGTTGGTTCCGCTCTTTAAAATCTCTAGACTTTTCTTCAGGCAGCGGCAATCTATACATTCTGAATGTATCTCTTCTCAGCTTCTGTATCTGCATCATGTCAGCAGGATGAGTCTCATCAAGATCATTGGCTTGAACTGCACTTCTGACCTCTCCTTCAATAACACCAATATGTAAGGAACCATCGAGCTTCACTTGAGGGGGCAGAGGTCTAGGAGCTGGGACTCTGACATCTATCTTCTCAGCTAGGGCCTTTTGAACTCTTGTATATATCTCTGGATCACTCTTTAGAAGCCACTGAGCAAAAGCTATCGCCTTGTGCATGTCAGGCCAATATCTCAAGATATAGTACCTATTGATGAAATCTACTTTAAGTGTCTCCCACCTCTGAGTTCGCTTCCATGACATCTATGTATCAATTCTGGGCCATCTGTGTATTTTGAGATCAGTGGGCTTCTTGAGTCTTCTGTACTTTTAAGGAATCTCAGCCTTCTCAGGAACCCTTTCTCGTGCCTCTTTCTCAGCTTTGAGCCTTAGAGCTTCTAAGTCAGCGAGTCTGAGCCTCTCTCTTGCTTCACTTATCTATCTGGCTTCAACTCCTCTGTCCAAATACCGTTCCATCTGATCCAAGATTTCTTTCGTTTCTTGTTCTTTAGCTTTAGAAGGGGCATATGATGGAATATGCTCTTGCTCTTCTTCTAAATCAGCAGATGTTGGTGATTTAAACTTTGATCCACCCTGCTGACCAGTTTGCTGTTGCTGCTGCTGCTGCTGCTGTTCTTTTTTCCTTCTCCCTGTCAGCTTCGTCGCTGATCTTCAGTTTTCTAGGGGGTTGCCTACTCCCAGGCTTCCTTCCCCCTTGAACCTTGGTTTTGCCTTTGGCAGGCTGTTTCTTTGGCTTGTTGGCAGCCTCTGCCTCGGCTATCTCCATTGCAAGCTTTTCATCAGCAGCAATCTGAGCTTCTTCCTCAGGAGATATGAACCTTCTGATTCCTTTCTTAGGTGGAGTGGGGAGTTTCAGAATCTTCTTCCCTTACCCCGGCACTGGAGGAGGTAGAGGAACTTCCTCCTCTTCAGAATCCTCCTCAATGTATTCAGCAACCTCCTTTATGATTTCACTAGGAGTATGGGTTGCTGAATCTTTAGGACCTTAGCCACTTGGGCCGGTCTCAGCAGGCATGACAGCTCCTGCTGCTGAGACACCCTGGGCCTGACCTTGATCTTGGGGATCAGTAGGAGCGGATCGGTGAGTCTGAGTTGCTCCCTTAACTGTCCTGATTCCCCTCTGTGCCCTTGGTATCCTTTCCCTTTCCCCCTTTTTGGCATCAGCAAATGGGCCGAGGGTAGGTACCTGCACCTTCTTATTAAGACTGGTGTATGCTGAGGCCAGCTTATCCAAAGTGTCCTGCAATTTCACGAGTATCTCGTGGAGTTCATTCCTCTCATCAGTAAGCTCTTCACCGTATTTCTGATGAGAATTCTCCACCACAGTCTGAATCGTCTGCAACTTCAGATCCATCTTGTCTTCCAAGGCCTTTTGAATAGTCTGGATTCTGAGCTCGGAGGCCTGAGTCAGGGAAGATATGGATTCTGCATGAGCTGGCTGGGCTGCCTTATATTCTTCAAGAAGTTTGGCCTGTGCAGCTTCCATCAGCTTTTGTTGCCTATCAAATTCGTCTCTCTGAGTGGCTAAGGCATCAGTCAAGATCGTAAAGAAATAAGGAGGTGGAGATGTCTGAATAGATGTTTTGAGCTCCTTTATTTCCTCATTCTGAGCCTGAGTAGACTGCTTCCACGTCTTGTGGACGGCTCGGGCAAGAAGTCTGTTTTGTGCAACCTGACTTCTGAGTGCCCTTGCCACAATCTTAGAGCGTCGGCTTCTTGGGCTGGGTGCTACCTCAAAAGCAGACCCCATCAATAGCTTTACTGGGTCTGCGGACTATGAGGTACCAACCGTCGACTGACCTGGTAAGAGGATGCTGAGAGGTTTTTCAGCAGTTGTCGTGGGTGGGGCATCCTCCTCTAGTTGAGATCCCTCAACAGGCTTCTCAGGGCCTGAATCATGGGGCGGGTCCTGATCGTCGAGATCAGACCCATCTGAGGGAGCGACTACTGAAGTTGGAAGTCTGTCGTTCAGTAGGGCTAGCATAGCCGCCCTCAGGTCGTCCAAAGAGCATAGATCCGCAGGCTCGGAGTAGCCTATCTTCTCCTGGATCAGTAGCTCCTATTCATGGAGTTGTTCGCAGGAGTGGTGCTGGATAAGTCTATTTTGTGTAGACCACGCCTGGAACCGGATCAGAATATGAAGCCTGGCCTGTCTTGCCAAAGTGACTAAAACGGAGTGGGTGGCTATCTCAGGGATGGCTTCTGACACTTCTCGGGAGGCTCTGGATTGAAGAGCTGAGGCCTCCATCCCGATGATCTCTGACTTTGATGCTGTCTCCGAGTCTTCGATCTCTATCGGAGACGGCTCTTTCTCAGCAGACGGAATGCTGCTGAGAGGTGGAATGTCCAAGGGGGTTTTAGCAGTAGGAGTAAGAAGTTCAGCTCCTGCCCCTTGTTCCACTTCCTCTCCCTGTTCCGTGGAGACGACCTTCTCCACTGAGACTGTCTTTTCTAAAGACTCTGCCTCGTCTCTAAGTTGCAGGGGAGGTACAAATACAACATGAGTGACCGTCTTCTGCTTCTTAGTCGGTGTTTTCTCGGCTGTTTTGGGAGGTGACCTCTTCTTAGAAGGAGTGGAGGTCTTCTGGTAGCCTTTCTTGGGCTCAATAGGCCCTGAGCCGATCTGCTGAGGGATGCTGCCCTGCTCTGGAACCTCACCTTTTTCGGGTTGAAGTACCCTTTGTCAACATATATGGCATTGTCAACGCTACAAAGGTCTTAAATCGTTACTGATAGCTTCATCCCGTATAGGAGCTTTCCTTTGACAGCTAGGCAGTTAGTGGACTTATCGAACTTAGCTGCTTGGATCATGAACTCTTTCAGAAAGAATTCAGTCCAATTAATCTTCGCATGGTCATGGATGGCCATCATCATCTGAATCTTTGGCCTTGACACTTGGTCAAATGACCCAGCCTGACTCGTTAGAATCTGAGTGACGATGTAGGCTAATGCTCTGTACTGATGGAGCATGGGATTCTTCGGGAAGGCGGCCCTGAATGTTGTAGGCTTCCCACAGAAAATCTCAAGGTACTCGTCCATGATGTTGTCCTCATATCCAACTGTGCTGAATCCAGTGCTCGGAAGCTGAAAGCTCCGCTGAAGAGCTTCTTTGATGGACATATGCTTTATCTTTGACACAGCACGAGGATCTGCTATGTGGTGAATGATGAACTGGCCTCGGATATCGTCTCCTACTGACTCTGAATTCAGGTAGAGTTCTGATATCTGCCGCGAAGGAAGTACGATGGCTTCCTGAAGAGAAAGGCTTCCAGCCCTGAAGCCCTGAGAGCGTCGAAGATGTCCTCCATGAAATCCAACTCGCACGTGTCGAATTCCATAATAGGCTCACACCACACGCGGTCTTTCTCGAGGATTTCTTGCATATTAACTGGCGTGATGACTGTTCCTGTCATGATTTAATCTGCAAAGGAAAGTATCAGTATCGAAAAAGTATTACAAGGAAACATATACGATACTGAATAAGCATGAATATTTACCAAAGTATTTTCTGGGAGATTTTAATAGAAGTTTGCAAAGGAGCGAATGCTTTTCTCAAAAAATTTCTAGGGTAAAAGTTGCAGAGTAAAATGGTGGTTTCTAACTTTGAATGTGTTCTATATATGATCAAGAAGATGAACAGTTATTAATCCACAGTTCAATTTAAATCTGCTTTATGAGATGGACGGCTAGGATTTAATGTTATAAAATAGGCAATGATCAACTTAGCCGCCTAACTCAAATTACAGTTGTATATAGCCAAAGAAGTAACTTGATTAGACATGCATTTAATGCGCCGCAGAGTTCAGCATACTTTACATGAAATATCGTGTATTAAATGTAAACTATTATATTAAATGACATTTTCTAAGGCATTGAATACGAAGCTAAATCTGAATCATTAATGCACAGAATATTTCTTTGGCTACTGAGTAGAGATACGCAAACCTGTAAGCTGAACATCGTAGTCAGCTGATACCTCATGTAGATGGTTGCTGAGTCTCTATATACGGAATAAGTTCAGTACTGAGAGTGAACATTCCCCCTTGCCGAATGCTCCTCTCCTGAATCCACTTACTGACTGGAGTCAGTAGGGTCCAACAGACCTAGTTCTACTGAAAGTTCTCTGAATCTGGCTTCAGCTAGATGCTTGGTCAGAATATCTGCCATTTGATAGTCAGTATGGATCTTCTCCATCCTGATATTCTTCTTTTTGACATGATCACGAATGAAGTGGTGTCTGATGTCCACGTGCTTGAATCTAGTATCAAGTACATGGTTCTGAGTGATTGCAATCGCACTAGAGCTGTCGCAAAAGATCTGCACTTTATTCTGAATGACATCATAGTCGCGTAGCTGTTGTCTCAACCAAAGGATTTGGGCGCAGCAACTTCCGACAGCCATGTATTCACCTTCAGTAGTTGACGTCGCTACTGAGTGATGTTTCTTTGAAAACCATGAAATCAGCTTCCTGCAAAGGAACTGACAAGTTCCAGAAATTGACTTTCGGTCAATCCTACATCCTGCATAGTCAGCATCAGAATAACCAGTTAATTCAATATTATCATCTGCTGGATACCATAAACCCATGTCAGGTGTTCCTCTGAGATAGCAGAGAATCTTCTTTACTAAGTCCATGTGGCTCTGCTTAGGATTCGCCTGAAAAATGAGCGCAGACACCTAAAACATAAGTTATGTTAGGTGGAGTAGCAGTTAGATTTAATAATGAACCAATAATTGCACGAAATTCAGTATAGTCTACTGATACTCCCTCTTTATCAAGATCAATTTTATATTCGTGTTCATCGGGATCTTGATTAGTTTGCCGGATGTGCAACAAAATTTCTTGATGAGGTCTCGAGTGTGTTTGCCTTGATTGATGAATGTTCCCTTCTCAGATTGTTTGACTTGAAAACCGAGGAAATAATTCATCTCTCCCATCATTGACATCTCGAACTTATCCTTCATCATTTTCTCAAATTGCTGACACATGATGACGTTCTTCAATCCGAATATTATGTCATCTGCGTAGATCTGCACAAGTAAGATGTCGTCTTCCAGTCAAATGCTGAATAATGTGCGGTCTATTGTGCCCTTCTGAATACCTTTCTGAAGAAGAAACTCAGACAGGGTATCGTACCAAGCCCTGGGTGCTTGTTTTAACCCATACAGAACCTTTCTGAGTCTATAGACCTGATGTCCTTGCTGAAAACCGGGAGGCTGTTCTACATAGACTTCTTCTTTCAGCACGCCGTTCAGGAATGCATACTTCACATCCATTTGATAAACTCTGAATCACTGATGTGTTACGTTGGCTAGGAATAGTCTGATTGCCTCCAATCTTGCAACTGGAGCGAAAGTTTCGTCGAAATCTATTCCTTCGGCTTGATAGTAGCCTTTTGCCACAGGTCTCGCTTTGTTCCTTACTATAACGCTGTTTTCATCTCGCTTGTTCTTGAAGACCCATTTAGTTTCAATCACATGTTGATGTCGGGGTCTGTCAACAAGCTCCCATACTTCGTTTCTCGTGAACTGGTTCAGCTCCACCTTCATATCAATGATCCAATCAGCGTCCTTGAGTGCGTCCTCAACTGATTGAGGTTCTTTAGAAGACAAGAAGTAGGAATATAATGCGCTTTCTCCCTGACAAAATTTGGATCTTGTCTTTACACTTGCTGAAGGATCTCCAATAATCAAGTCAGAAGTGTGAGCGTCCAACCAAGATCGACGATGTTTCAACTCTTCATCTGAAATTTGTTCAACACAGATAGTAGGTGAGTTAGGCATTTCAGTTGTACTATTCTGAGATTGAAGTAATTCAGTTACTAGAGTTGGGTCTACTGAGTCACCGGGTTCAGGGGCATTCACCATAGGAACTTCATTAGTTCCCCCTGAATTATTATCCTCAGTAGAGGTCTCAGTTACCACTTGGGTTTCTTCATCAACCTGAGTTACCTGGGATTGACTCTGTTCAGTAGAGTCAATCTGTTCACCTACTTCTGCTGCTAGCTGAGATTCACTTGTCTTATCATCAGTTTCCTCTTCTGAATCATCATCCAAACACAGCTGGATCTTTTCAACTTTATCTTTTGGCTCAAATCCTATAGCTGCTTACTAATGTCCTCAGATTCTGATTTTGAGTTCCTGCTCCTGTCTTTAGTAGCAAACACATTAAAAACAACCTAATAGCTTTCCTCCACGCAAAGGGTCCGGTAGTTAAAAACTCTGAAGGCTTTGCTGACCTGGGAGTACCCTAAGAAGACTCCCTGGTCTGACTTGCTTTCAAAAGTCTTTAACTGGTCCTTCCCATTGTTGTGGATAACGTACGAAAACCCAAAAATATGGAAATAAGATATGAAAGGCTTCCTTCCGTTCCATAGTTCATCTGGTATCTTCTTATGCTGCTTAGTCAGTAGAGATCTGTTCTGAGTGTAACATGCAGTGTCGGTTGCTTCTACCCAGAATTTGGTTGGGAGTCCTGAGTCTGCGAGTAGGGTTCTTGCTGCTTCTTTGAGTGTTCTGTTCTTCCTTTCAGCAACCCCATTTTGTTGCTTCTTATGCGTGCGCGCGGCAGACGTCTCATGCTCCGTGCCTTCATATTTGCAGAAGTCCTCCACCATCGAATTCAGGAACTCAGTTCCTTTATCTGAACGTATCTTTATAGTCTTCGTGCTCTTCTCGACACTGAGCTTTTTCAGAAGCGTAGGCAACTCTATTTTGGCATCAGACTTGTTGGCAATAAGTATGACCTATGTGTAGCGCGAGTAGTCATCAATGACCACTAAAGCATACTTTTTGCCTCTGATCGTCACCGGAGTGACTGGACTGAATAAATCCATGTGTAGCAGCTGAAGGATTCCATCAGTGGAAGGCGATGGAACGGGTGGATTTTGCTTCTTTGTTTGCTTTCCCTTCAGATATGCTTCATACTGAGTGTCTTTGCTGAATACTTCATTCGGCAGTCCTCTTGCTAGAGCGTTTCTAGCTAGCTTGTTGAGCGTCTTGAAGTTGAGATGGCTGAGTCTTCTATGCCAGAGCCACCCCGTTCTGTTGTCGTTCTTCGCCAACAAACAAACTTCAGGTTCAGTTGAGTTCCAGTCAGCTACGCAGATATTCTTTTTGTGCGAACCCGATAACACTATTTTCCCTGTAGATTTGTCAATAACATCACAGAAACCAGCAAGAAGATTATGCTGAAGTCCAATCAGCTACGTAGATTTGTCAATGACATCACAGAAAAATCACTCTATTCGAGTTATCACAAAATTGACTAACAGAGAGATGATTATGCTGAAGTCCTTCATCATATGATACTCTTGGAACTGTGGCGGTTCCAATGTTGAGTGTTCCATAGCCTCTGGTATAGCCTTTTGCGTTGTCTCCAGACTGGATTCCGGGTCCTTCTTCAGTAGTATAATTCTTCAGTAGGTACTTCTGGTATGTCATATGTCTTGAGCATCCACTGTCAACATACCAAGGGTCCTTGTGCACCTGCAAAATAGAATTATATTCAGGTAACCTTTATTTTTTATTTTGGGTCCTTAGATGTTTGTTTTGGAAACCCAAATCTGTCTCACGACCCTGGTGGTATCAGACAGTTTCTTTCCACTCTGATCAACATACTTGACCACTGGACTGGTCGATGCTGACTTCTAAGACCTCACAGGTTCAGGAGTCCTGATCTTCTTAATTGGTGGACTGCTGACCTTTGTCTTCTGAACGACATTCTTCTTCCTTTTCTGACTCTTGGATCCTCTCCTGACTATAGGATCATAGTAATATGACCCATACTGAGCTGGATGTGTCAGCTGTGGAGGTCCATACGGATTAGCCCATTTAACTCTGTTGGTTCCCCCTTGACTGAGCTGGGGTGACTCTTTCTTCTTTGCAGCTGTGCAGGTGGTGACTCTTTCTTCTTTGCTCTCGCTGTCTTTCGACTGAGCTGAGTCCTCCTGTTTCCTGCAATCAGAATTATGCGATTCAGGAGTGCTCTTGGGTGTATATTCAGACTTACTCTTGGAGTCTATGACGACTCTAGAGAGTTTTCTGCGCCTCTCATTTTCCTTCTGATACTTCACGGCAAGCAGTGTGTATTTCTTAGCTATCTCTCTTTGGGGATCTTTTTCCCGGTCACCATGCCTCCTCCTTGTGCTGGATCCTGGGTTTCGACACTATCAATCATTGGAACGATAGGTCCGTCCTCCAGTATCTCCGTCATGCTATCGTGGAGGGAAGTCAGATGTGCCTCCATTCTGACTCGCCATACCCCGTAGTTCTCTACTGAGAACATGGGTACCATCCTGATTCCTGACATATCAGACATTGAAGATTGTGATATGAATGAAGAATGATATGCAATGAAAACGTTTTCTAGATCCGTTCAAATAGACCAGTTTCAGAAAAAAAGAGTCTTAGAGAACTCCTGCTCTGATACCAATTGTTGGTCCCGAGATGAACGTTCAGGTGTAGGGGGGGTGTGAATACACCTGAAAACACTTTCTCAACTTAAAAACGTGAACAGTCCCTTTCAGGAAGATGCCATAATGAACAGGTATAGTAGACCGGATAAGCTGTTCTGAATCGCGTGGCAGAGTGACTGACTTCACTGAGGCCTGCTAGCTGACTTAGGTCGAATTCAGTACCGTTCAGCTGAAGTTCAGTAGAGTGCGGAAATGTGTAGGCCCAAATTCAGTTGAGTTAGAAAATGTTTTTAGAAAACTGTTTCAGTAGATTAGTGCAATCTTTTAAGCTTTGCTGAAACACAGTTAAATGCATTTTGAATGAAATTTTCAGTATGAACAGTAATCAATGCAATAGTAAAACAGAGCACACATAACACAAGCAATTTTAAAGTGGTCTCAAGATCCAACAATCCTACGCCCATTGTCCCGAAAAGATCATGAGGCTATTTTATTATACTGAGTTAGTCTCAGTCGGTTTGTGCATTGGACAAACACTGGTCTTGAGAGTTATACTGAGCAAGTCTCAGTTTACAACGTATCAAACTTAAGTGTTTGACAAACTCTCCAACTATGAAGGAGTCCTTTACAATAAGGATCAGTTCAAAGATGAACTCCTTCGTTCTAAGCTATAGATATGGTCAGCTGAGCTTAGGTTTGAGGGAAGGGAATTAGAAAGTGGCTTCTAGAGCGACAAACGGTTAAGTATAAACTCTGGGTTCGTATTCAGTCGCTTGGATACTAGAGGCTTATGATCTGATTCAGCTTGGTTCCCATTGAGCAAGTATGTCGCCTTTCGCTGGAGATAACTCTATGAAGTTCTTGCGGAAAGCATAAGTCTATTCTGAATTGCTCGTGAAAGCTCTTGTGTTCTTGTATCTGTCGTGAGCTTTGATTTGAAATCTTCCGTTTATTTATAGAGCAGAGATATGGATAGATCCGTTGGAGACGACGATCCATGTGTCTTTCTCTTTTGGGTAGTTAACGGCTCTTTCAAAGTATGGTGACAAAGTCTTTTCCCTCCATTTCTGGAAAGTTGTTGACTTGCAGCTTTAATCAGAAAGTAGACAGCTGACTGCTTGTCATTGGTCGAGGCTGAAGAAAGTAGGTGAGAGAAACAAACTTCAAGGTAGATCTGAAGCTGACTTCTCTATAACTCGTATGACTCTGCTGATTTGACTTATGAGATTTCTAACAGTCAGAAGACTGTATGGCCATTGCTGAGTCTGATCTATGTTCAGTAGCATACTCCTGCTGAGTTCAGCTCTACTGAAGATCAACTCTGAGTTCAGTGAACTACTCTTGCTGAGTTCGGTTCCATCGACTCCTTTCGATATCTTTGCTCTGCCGAGTCCAAGACTTTACCGAAGTTTTCTTCTCATGGCACTGAGGCTGATAGTCTGCTGAATAACCAGCGGACAGAACTGAAACGCATGAACCATGTCGAAGGGTGTCTACTGAGTTTGAAACTCTCAGAGACAGAACAAACAAATATAACTGAATGGTTCATCAGTCAAAGTAGGGTTTTGGGATCTTCAAATCTACTCAGCACTAGGCTACTGAATCATCTCCCAACACGAAGCCACATCTTCGTTTCGGCTTTGAAAAGCTCTTTAGATATCCTATATCTATAGCTCGTTAGACATTGATGCTAACATGTAGCACTTAACTTGCATATCATTCTCATGATCTTGCCATTTCTGAAGTGCCACATTATTGTCACCTTTAGGTTTTTCATGCAAAGCGGCATCCAATACATATTCTTTTTTTTCATAAGTGAGAACGATTTTCAAATTCCGAAGCTAATCAACATAGTTTGGGGCAGTAAGTTTGTTTTGGTCAAGAACTGATGATAACGGATTTTTCGACCGAACTGCAGATGTCTACAAATAAGATGCAGAAATTTTAACAGATTATGGAAAATTTATTCAATTAATATAAGCTCTTTAATAATTAATTGCCTCCCCCTATTTTATTCAAATTTCATTTCCCCACAATGAAACTCGTGATATAAAATAACCTAGTAGGTATTGAGGTCCAATAAAAATATTTCATACCCCAATTTTATGAGCGAACAAAATAGTTTAATCGGTTTCAACTCTTTGACTATTGTATCACAATATAACCCTCAAATTTATTTTTCCTCACCCTTTCCTAAACACCTCGATTTTATGAGCCCATATAGTACTCAGTGTTAAGTTATACCCATCAAAACGCTATGTAAACACAGTATTAAAATGCCCCACAACTTATTTTACTTTTGATGGTAGGCTTGAATCCATTCACCTTGTCCAAATTAACTTGAAATAGAATTTCAAACGTTCGTAATAAAGTTTCAAAAACTTGAGGTTTTAGTTTTCAAGACCTCATCTTAAATTATAGTAAATGATTTAATTAATGCATATAATCATATAATTTGCACAGAAAAGCATTAAATAAATTCTAGCATGCATCTTATACATATATAACATATGGGATTCATATTCGTCACAATAAACCATCAAATGGATAAAACCTCATAACAAATTATGTTAACATCTACCACATAATATGAAGCAGAATAATTATTCAAGTGGAATTAATAATATTAGTTCATCAAGAAGCCACGTATCGTCTTAAGATTCCAAATCAGCCACGTCCAAAATGAACCAGCACATACGCGATCCAGCTCTCTCTACGTGCAGCTGCACATGTGTTGTGCTCTCGACAGTCGAGCAGCCCATCTCTTCGCAAGAAAGTGAAGGACCAAGTTCTTGAGGCAAGGAATTAAGTATCCCAACTTTAATCAAGCATATTGAAGGTCCATCAAGGTGAATGGTCAACGAGAGCCGATCTTGTTACAATTTTTTTTTATTTTTTATTTTATTTTCGAAGCCTATCCAATATCATAATCAAATTGTTCTCTTTTAACTCACAATAAGTTTCGTGAGTAATAGGCAGGCAGAAGGAAAACAAAACTTCAAGATATAATAATTGTTCTGCAACAAAAAATTACATCTAGCATAATCATCAAATAGTACATGCTATCATACAACAAATCACATAAACCATAATATTAACGTGAACTCCACTTTTATACCACTGCTGTGATCGGATCGAAGAACGCAGTGAAACTTCTATAGACCAGTTAGAACAATATAACAATTATATCGATCTTCACGTTAATGTGATGATTTAGTAAACAATCCATGTTGTCTCTCTTTTATAAACAACATGAGGTTTCCTTCATCTCCAAGGAGAAGGAAAACGTGAGTTAATACCTATTACTTCCTTCGTCCCACTCATCTTGCAACATTTTTCTTTTCGGGTTGTCCTACTCATCTTGCTATATTTCCTAAAATAGAAAAAAAATGAGTGGACCACAATTATCCTAAACAAGTTGACACCATTATCTTTTACTTTATATCACTACTTTACACTTTTACTCCACTATCTTAAAATCCGTACCCGATCCCAAATGTTACAAGATGAGTGAGACACAGTGAGTATAATATAATATTATATATATTATCATTATAATATATTATCTCCACAATAAAGATATCTACGTAATATTTATTCATTATCTTTAAATGATAGAGATATTGATTGACCGTCTCAATTAAATGACACGTTCTAACATTTGTGTCTGACCCTCTTAGGTTCACGACTAATACTAGTATTAGACTTATAACAAATTTTAACATATAATTAATTTATCCAATAAATTAATACACTTGAATTAACTCCTTAATTTCAAGAACCTACGAACCATGGGAACACCTAGCAAGTAGCATGGCTACCTAGTATTAGGTGAAATAGCGAGTAAACCAATTTTGATTACGAATCGTTATGCATGTATGGTCCCTCTATTATCTAATCTTCAAATTGATTCTCGAGTATGGAATTAAATCGATAACTCAATAATTTAATATATACATTTTATTCAATTTAATAACTCATTTATGAATCACATTCATCATGCCTGGCCAAGGTCTTTGAGTTCTAAATAATGAATATGTAGAAAATTCTCTCAATCAAATTAAGTAATAGATTCTTTATTGACCACTCATTAATTTCCATAGAAGTTTTATTCTACACAAACCCTTTATGATGTCCAACAATAAGAGAATATATCAAAATAAAACAAAACAAATACAAGATTACTATGGTTTCTCAACTCAAATGACTAATCATGTACTATCGTAATATATAAATTATTATTTTGATAAATTCCATAATATATTTTCTATTGGATTACCTGAGTGTACTTGTTCTCTAACAAGCACCCGCATATATACACTCATGTCACCTATGCTAATGTTGATGAAACACAACATACTTATCTTATAAGCATGTATCATACATGCGAGTTTTCCTCGACAATCCAATGTCATATGTTGAATAGTCATCAACTCAGAACTAATTTAAGACCAAAGTTTTTCAAGATATATTTCATAAGAACCATCATATGCGTGATCATGTCATATAACTTTTTTCATGGTCTAAGGACTTTATCTAACGTATCTAATAAATGAATTAGATATGTTGGGATGAGATTCAGTATGATAAGATTTGAAGATCCAAAAACACTAGTTGAATGATGAACCTTCTATATGTTCAGCATGTTAGGAACTCAGTAGGCTATAGCTAGAGTTCAATAGCTGATAGGGTTCAGTAGATTATCTCTCGTTCAGCCGAAGAACTCAGCATCAAGAACTCAGTTAGGATTGCTACTACCCACTAAATCTGCACATGAATTCGAGCCACGAGCTGATATCTCAAAAGAATGGAGTACGAGACAAATTCAGTAAAAGTTCCGAGGAATCAGAGGAAGTTAACTCAGCATGATATTGGAGTTTGAATAACCCTCACCTACTCACTAAACCTCGACCAATGAGAAGTCGCCAGCACTATACCCGCTCTGACGTAAAGCTGCTTCCATACTAAAAAAAAGGGAATCTCTACAGTATTATTGAAAATGAAGATGGCAGTTTTCCTTGTCGTTTTCGACACGTGTCTAGATTCCCTATAACAGATCTATATAAATAGAGAAGTCTTCATGCAGAGAAGACATGAACGACATCATCACAAGGAGCACAAGCATTCAAGCGATCAAACACTCTAGCAAACCCAAAGTATATTCCAACGAAGAACTTGCATTCAGAGGCACACCTTCTAGTTGTTTACTCTAGAGTTAAATTCATTCCCTTTCTCTGCTCTAAGCAAGCTCATTGTAAAATCATTAGCTTAGAAAACTCGAAGGAGTTCAGCTTTTTGAATTGTTCTTATTGTAAGAACTCCTTCATAGTTGGAAAACCACAACCTTTACGGTTGAAACAGTAAAGTCACTACGACTATAAGTAAATATTTGTCTGGCGGACAGATTAATTAAGACTTGCATAGTATAATCAAACA